>PVLA01009503.1:0-74252 GCA_004027455.1 Hydrochoerus hydrochaeris | reverse complement strand
GCAGCCAGAGATGGGCAACTAGGACACATATGTTACGCCACCAGCCGCCTAAGACAGGCACAGGACCAATTGCTGTCCTGCAGGCCCATGACGGGTAAGGCCTGGTTGGGTTCATATGAAGAGTCCTTGACCTAAGACAGGCGCTGTCCTCACAGGGACTGCCACTCCCATAAGTGATAAGGGAAACAATGTAGGGAGCGGCATGATAATCTCACACATCTCTTCCTCCTGCAGGCATCCAGGTGCATTGGCTTACATTTCCCAAGCTAACTAAGTAACAAGATTGAGATGTTAATTGATACCTATTGCCCTGAGCCTGGGGCGCTTCCTGCTTGGAGTTGAGGTCAATTAAAACCTATTGTTTAGGATTGTCCCTGCCTGGCCCTAAGCCTGGGGCGCTTCCTGCTTGGGGCTGGGGGTTGCTGCCAAAGGTTAGCAAATATATATTCCAGCTTCTAAAAAATAAAAGGGGATTCAGATTCACTCACAGACTGGTGTGCAGTGTCTTCTGTCTCTCACTTGCCGACTCCCTGTCCACCTTTGGGAAACCCTAGCCCTGCCACAGCTGGACTCTGGCAGTGTCTCTGTGAGGTGATGAGAAAAAACAGTCAAGGAAAGGGCATCAGTTACAGGAGCAGATGGGTGCTCAGAGTGGGGATTCACTGCCCAGAGGAGAAATGACAGAGTGGGTAGGGAGAGGCAGTTAGTGGGTGTGATTCACATGGGGGATAGAAATGCAATTGTGGGTCCTTGAGGAATTATTAAAATAAACATGGAATTTAACTGAAAACATGAGCCAGCCTTGATCTAAATTGGTCAGGTGTGAACTGTCAGAAGCATGTGCCTAGTAGGCCAAACTAAAGGAGGACTTTCTTCCTTTTATTACATGTTACATTGGAAGGAAAGAAGGAAGCAACCCCTAAACTGATAAAAGGACTCAGTAAATCAGTGAATTACCACTAATTCTTATGGAAAATTTCAAAGTTAAGTGGAAAGGTGTGCATGTGTGTGTGTGTGTGCGTGCGTGTGTTTTTACATAGATACCACTATAGATGGTGGAATAAAATTCATAGCTCATGGTCTGGACATAGGTTAGTAGACTTTCTGGAATAGAAAATATCAACTGTCTTCAGACAGCTGTTATGGGAACCAGAGCCTACACCAGATAATATGCACATTGTCCAGGATACAATTCAGACAGCAGTTCCCAAGGTGGAGAAAAAAAATTAACAAATACCAGTCTCAACAGGCAATTATTAAAAGTCCTTAAAGCAACTATTTTATCTATGCATAGTGACATTGAGAAAAACACTTGAAATAGTCTAGTGAATGAAATGATAGAAGTTCCCAACAGAAAAATGAAAAAACAGAGGAGCCAAACAAAAATTAGTACACTGAAAATACATTAAAGTGAAAAAATCACAGATGAATTTGGTAGCAGAATGGAGGTGAAGGGTCAGTAAACCCAAGGAAAATTATCCGGTCTACAGACTGAGATGGGGAAGCAGAAAGACCATGACTCAGTAGAATGAAGGCTACATTTGACAAACCCACAACCGATAGCATCCAAACCAAGGGAGAGTTGAAAGCATTTACTCATACATCTGGAGCAAGACCAGGATATTCACTCTTAACCCTGATTCAATATGGTACTGAAAGTTTTAGCCAGAACAATCAGGCAAGAGAAAGAAAGAAAAGGCATACAAACAGGAAGGAACAAAGTCAAACTATCCCTGCTTATCTGTTGTATGAGTCTAACATGTAGACAATTTAAGGACTCTACCAAAAGGGTTAGAGCTGATAAATAAATTCAGTAATTTTGCAGAATACAAAATTAACATACAAAAATTAGTAGCACTTTATACACTATTAACATTACTGAAAAATTGATTCCTGGTACAAAAAAAATGCCATTCAGGCATTACAAAAAACAAAAATCCATAGAAACAAATACAACCATGGAAGAAAAAAACGCCTGAAATACAATGAAAATCACAAAACACGGATGAAACAAATTGAAGACACACAAGCACAAACATGGAAAAGATTTCCCATGATCATGGATTGGAAGAAATAGTATTATTAAAATTCTATGCTACACAAAGCTATTTACAGAGTCAATGCAGAGCCCATCAAAATACCCATGACAGTCCTCACAGAACTAAGAAAATAATCCTAAAATCCTTATGGAGGCACAAAACATCCCAAGGAGTCAAAGCAGTCTTGAACAAAAAGAACAAAATTGGAGGCATCTTCAAAATAGCTGCCCATCCCATCAAACCTAATAAAATCAAATAGAACAGAACAGAATAAAACCAATCAAAACAAAACAATAAAATGGTACAAGATTTCAAAACAAGATAATAGAAAATCAACAATGGCTACCATTATAGATCTTATCTTTGAAATAGCTATTCATGCCATCAGATATAATAAAATCAAACCAAACCAAACAGAATAAGGCCACTCAAAACAAAACAATAGAACTATACAGGATTTTAAAACAAAATAATAGGGAACTAACAATGGCTACCATCTTCCCTTTTTAGACATTTCCTCCCCTTTCATTTTTACACAGTTTTGTTTTGATAAGTTTTCTTCTGTTTTATTTGATTTTATTATGTCTGATGGGATGGGCAGCTATTTTGAAGATAACAGAAGCATTATAGCAGCCATTGTTGATTTCCTTTTGATTTAAGTCTTGTATTGCTTTCACTGTTTATTTTTTTTTATTGGCTTTACTCTATTTGTTTGGTTTTATTCTCTTAAAAAAGAAATTGCAGGCTTCCTCATTCCGAACCTCAAGACATAACTGCCATTGTGGCTTGGCTTTGAAATGTACCCCCAACTCATTGGAAAGGTAACATCATAACTGGAAGGCATCATTGGGAGATCATGGAAACAGGAGGTGGGGCCTTGTGGAAGTGAGTAGGTCCTTGGGTTGTGACCCCAGAGACCCAATCTGGTCACCAGCCCTTTCTCTTTGTTTCCCAGTGCCAAGAGGGAAGTAGCAGCCCGCCCCGCCCCGTGGCTGGGCAGGTGCCCTGGGAGCCAAAACCCAGGCAGGGTTGTGGGAGGGGCGGGACTATGAGAGAGGTGGGGCTGTGAGGGGCGGGGCCTACAGCCCAGGGCCTGAAGATTGGTGGAGTTGACAGAGTCGACCTATGATTCAGGAGAGGGCTTGGCAAGGGCGGAGTCTGCTTGGAGATGGGCGTGGCTAAGAGTGAGGTGAGTGTAGTGTGGGAGTCGCAGAAAACTGGTCTAGATAGGACCTGGACGGGGCGGGGTTCTGAAGTGGTGGGCGGGGCCTGCAGCGGTTGGGCGGTTGGGCCGTTGGGCGGTTGCGCCGTTGGGGCGAGTAGGCGTGGCCTCGCGCTGGGCAGCTGGAGTCCCGAGGGCTCAGCCGCAGCGGCAGGAGAACAGCGCAGTCCGCGCCCTGGTGAGCTGCTACTCCACGCGCTCTTCCAGGAGGGAGAAGCGGCCTCTGCGGGGCAGGGGAGGGCGCGGGGCGCAGGGAGCCGGTGCGGGCCCCGGGCCAGGGCAGGGCAGGACCCCAGGAGGAGCGGGAGACCGGACCGGAGAGGGGCACCCCGAAAGGGGGCAGGAGTGACAGCGGGTGACTCCTGAAGAGGCGGGGGCCCTCGAGAAGGGGATCCTGGGGAGAGCCGGGACCCATGGAGTGTGGGGTCCCTGGGCAGGGGGAGAGGCTGCATGGGGTGGGAAGACCTGGGGAAGGGGGACCCCAGAGAGGAACCCCTAGAGGGTCCCTGCGCAGAAGGGCGGGACCACACTGGACTGGGCAGGGCCTCGGGAAGAGGGGACCAACTGGAAAGGGAAGCGTAGCTTCCGGAAAGACTGGAGTTGCAGGGCAGCAGCTCTGAGACTGGGGATGTGGGCAGGAAGGAGAACCAGGGCTGGGCTCTTCTGCTGGGGCCGTTGGCAGTGGGAATGTGGGCAGGAAGGAGAACCAGGGCTGGGCTCTTCTGCTGGGGCCGTTGGCAGTGGTGGGGGCTCAGCTGGGGTTGTGGCCTTGAGCACACTCCTGGTTTCAGGGGTTGAGGATTTCACCCTGCTTTTTTCTTGTGCTTGAGAGTATGGTAGACATGTGAGTGGCCTGTGCTGGCAAGGGGAGTCCGAAGGAGGAATGACCAGAGCAAAAGATCCCAGCCACCAGAGGGGCGGTAACCCCACTCCCCCGCCGCATGACCCTCAGTCTTCTGGAGAGGCCGGGTGCAGAGAGCACAGATTTGGAAGTAGGTCATTTAATTCTTTAAGCCTGATGTCTTTATTTCTTAAATACAGAGAGTGTCCTCCATTATCTCAGAAATCATAGAGGAGGTTGGATTTTTTTTAACTGTGCAGTGATTTTAATAATTTATGAGAAAAGCTATAATGGTTCCATGACCTTGAAAAGCTTTCTCCAAATATTAAAAACACTTTTATCATCATTTGTAAATGTATAGGGAAATTAAAAACATAACAAAATGACTAGTTAATGCACTGTAATTTAAAATAGAAATACTGAGCATCACAGTACAGTAGTTTGTTGTTTTTCTATTTTGGAGAGATTAAAAGAGGACGAAACAATAACAACAGTAGAAAGGACATAGGACATGAACAGTAGTCACTATGCAGTACGGGACTTTGGATTGGCCAGCAGGGAAAGTGCTCTGGGCAGCAGCGGGGTGAGAAGTAAGAGTCAGCTGTTCCTCCTGTCCCGGGGAGCAGAGGCCTTCCATGCGCAGGCGCACAGAGTCCCACTTGGCTCTTCCGTGGATAGCATCACCATTGTCCTCGCTATGTGCGTGAGGAGACGGGGACTCCGAGAAGCCAGCCTGGCTCTCGCGCTGGTGGACAGGCCCTCTTAGGGGTGGGACACTTCGGTGAGGGAGGGGCCCCTTACAGTGGGGCTCCTGAGAGCTTGGCCTAGCGCCTTTGTGCCTGGTATGTCTGCTGGTGCTGACTTTTTCAAATCGTTTTTCTCCTGAGATGGACAAAACTTTCCTCACAAGAGGAGGCAGCAGCCACGTCTGCTTCTCTGAAGTGTCCCATGACTCTTACCGCTGGAGCCCGAGTGCGCGGGGGCAGCCCGGGGCTGTGCTGTGCCGCAGGTGAGTGCCCCTGCAGACACCGGAGTCCTCTTGGCAGTGTTGTCCTTTGCCACACAAAGGCCAGGATCTCTTGCTAACCACGCTGCATAAGCAGAGCTGTAGGAGAACGCAAAACTGGAAAACGCTTCCTTTGCACCTAATGTTGGGACTTTTTAAAGTATAAAAACTGATTTCTCTTGTGATTTCTCCCCCAGGGAAGCATTTTCAAGACTTAGGCTTCTGGCAGATGCAGTCCGCGAGGCCGTGCAGGCCAGCCTGACTTCCTGACCTGTGTGCTGGTGGCGGTGTGCAAGTGCTCTCTGTGGAGCCGCATCCAGCTGTGTTGCGTGGGAAGGAGCTTGTGCTGCTTTCTCTGGAGGACTTGTAGTGGGAGGGGCGGCAGCTGTGCTGGGGCAGTGACCACGGGGCAATGTCTCGAGAATGACACTTGCAGCAATAGTCCAGACCTTCTGCCTAGCCGGCCAATGTGATAGGGACTTCTGTTCTTCCGCGTGCCACTTGCTGCAGGGCAGATGAGACAAGGGTCCTCCTATCGCTTCAAGTTTCATTCCCGCCTTAAATGGCAGAGGGCTGGGTTCCTCGCTTCCTCCTTGAAGGGGTGATTTTCAGATCTCATTAGAGGTCGCAAGAGGGACCTGGGCCAAAATAAAATAGGAATCTGGATCCCTGGGGACAGGTGGCTAAAGGAATGCCCTCCCCGCACCCCCAAATATCCTGATGGATTGTGTGTCCAAGGTCCTAGGGACCCCCGGCCTCCTGCAATACTTTCCCTGGCCTCTGGTGGAGTTGTACTCTAGGACTTGTGACCCGACAGCCATCACACTGCCCTGTGGGAGAGCTGGGACAGAAGCCAGCTTCCCTTTCAGACAGAAACCGTGCGTTCTCCAGGGAGGGGAGCTCTGGGCTCGGGGGGTCAGTCCCCTCCCAGGCATGCTTCTGAAGGCTGGTGTTTTGATTGTCCTCTGTGGCAGGCTACAGACCTTCCTGGTTTTTTTCACACACTTGGTTTTTGAGATCCTAAGAGGAATGTTGCACTCCAGTGTCTCCTCAGGGCCCAGTCAGCAGGGGGACCCAGGGCACTGCCACTGTATTGCAGAGCCCAGGCACACGCCATGGGCTTTTGAGAAACAGCTCTATGGAGGTGTAACTGGCCTTCAGTTAACTGCATGTGGAGTGTGTGGGTGCCTTCTGCTGCTGTCACTCCCGTCAGGCCATGAGCCTGTCTGTCCTCAGGAAAGGTCCTCATGGCCTGTGGGTCTCTTCGCTTCCCCCCTTCACACACCTAACACACTGGATCCAAAGCAGACAAAAGTCAAAAAGCACCCCAGCCAGGGAACTGGGGTGGTGTGACCTTGGCTGTCACACAATTATTGAGTGACTTTCCTTCTGGACCTAGATGTGAAAATCCTCCATAAAATACTGGCTGATTCAACAGTTAAGCAAAAGACAAATGACAATGCATAGCCACCCCATAGACTGTGGTTCTCTGAAGTGTCCTGCTTTTCTCTAAACCTCTGTCCAGTTTGCCACAGCCATGAATTTGGTGGATTTTCTCATTTCCCCCCGTGCTGAAAGCAGGCTGTTTGTTCCTGACCTCCTGCAGGAAGAACGTTCTAGATAGAGAAAGGGTGCTAGTGGGGGAGAGGCACTGCATTTCAAAGCAAAAGTGCCACTCACTGGCCATTTTCCCAGCCTCCAGATGGGCTCGGAGCAGTGGCATGGGGAGACCAAGTGTGGCTCACCCAAGGCAGTGCTAATCAGGAAGCCGCAGCCGAGCCTGGAGCATGGGGCCTGACATGCAGGTGCCCTGATCTGATTCACATCCTCTGCCCAGCCCGTCCTGTCCACGCAGCTGTCCCAGTCCTCACAGTGGGTGAGGATTAGGAATGAGACCTGACTCCGTGTAGAAGATCCATTTGTCAAGTACTTGTCACTTAGGTGGCAGCTTAGCACCAGGCTTGGATGTTGAAGTTAAAATGGTGAATTAAAGTGGAGAAGCCAAGAGGCGTATGTGTGTTCACTTTTAGACACTCAAAGTGTAGCACTAAGGGTCACAGTGACTGACCAATGTGCTCTTGTCTCCCTGACTCCCTTTGCCTCCTCCACTGTACTGAGGGGCCAAAGCTACCCAAGCACTTGTGAGCCCCAGGGAACAGCTCACCCTGTGATGAGGCAGCCCCAAGCAAGCACAGTGACCCCAGGGTGGGGACCGCTACTCAGTCATCTCACAGAGGAAATCAGAGTGTCCTCTCAGAGAATGGCTTTCCCAGAGCCTCCAGAATCCAGCCCAGAACCATCAGCCAGACCACACCTGCCCTGCCAGCTGCATGCACCCCCAGCCCTGGCCCTTGTTCCCCTTTGCTGTGAAGTCCCAGAAAGCCTGTCAGCCCCTTGCAGCTCTGGAACCTTCTGTCCTCCCCTTGTGGCCACACAGTGCCCTTCCCACCCTTCACTGCTCCTCTTGGGTTGCCCAAGCCTGATTTCGGGGACGCACAGGTGCTAGGCTTTCATCCTAAAGCCCAGGTAACCACAGAACCCCACGGGGAGACTTGTGCTATCACACGGCTTGGTGCAAATGTGACGGGTACCCTGGGAATAACAGCCACATGTGCAAAGTGCTCCACCATGAGGACGGTGTGCTGGAGATGGAGAAAGGGGGTAGGGTCGTATCATAGGAGCAGAGGGGACCCTCGCCTGCAGGGGCGGGAAGCATGTTGGTCGCCATGTTGTCACTGTAAGGAGCACCCCAGGCAGGTGACTTAGGAAGCGAAGTGGTACACTGAGCACATGGCTCAGGGGCTCTGGGGCACACAGTGCCTGCTGCCTCAGCTCCTCCAAGGGCCCCCCTGGCTGTGCAACAGCAGGGCACATGGACAGCTAGGGACAGAGAGCCCAGAAGCAAGCTCCTCCCCAAACGGGAAGCCAGAGAGCTACGTGGGGCCCGGCTCAGGCTGAATGACAACCCTCCTGTGGGATCCAAGTTTCGTATATCATGAATGAACAAGTTGAGTGGTTATGTGAGCTTTCTTTTGGGTAAATACCTAGGGGTTCAATTTCTAGGTTAGAGCATAGATGCTACTTTTTTTTAAACTGTTTTACCAGTTTCCCAAAGTGACGCTAGCGTTCATGATCCCACCAGCTCTGGAGGAGGGTGACAGTTCCTTCTATCATGGCTCGTATTTGTACTGTGTCTCTCTTTTGAGGATCCTTTTGGTCGAATTAGAGTTTCTGAGGGCCGATGGTGTGCATACTGGCTGTATTTTTATGATGTGTGGAAGCCTTTCCTACCCATCTGGAAAGTTGTCTTTCCTCTTGAGCTGCTTAAAGCTCTCTACTTGCTCTGTAGAGTGCACACGTCTGCACACATTTTTTTCTGCTAATGTGTAGCTTGTCTTTTCATGAAGAGCGCATGTAAGCAGATACTTTAAATTGTATGGATGCAGTTTATCAAAGATTCCCTTCTGTAGTTGAGACTCAGCTGTCTGGTACTGTGACATATCAAGCCATCATCCAAGGACCTGGAGCTAAGGAATAAAAGCCAACAGTGGCTCTGCAGTGAGAAAAATGTCAGACAGGTACACAGTCACTGAGCATGGACTGTTTTTTTTTTTTTAACAGAAAAGTTTGTAAACAAGATGACATTATCTACAGGAATATGTCAGTGACTGTTAGTGTCAACTGGCCCTAGCCATTTCTAGCTTCAGGGAGGTCAGGGTGTCATCTATTGAGAAGAAAGGAGTCACTTGCTTGGCCAGGTGGCTCCAGCACCCCAGATCTTCTTTATTCTGGCCGGTCTGCTGCTTTGCTGCCAAGGGTCTCTGGAATGCCGATAATGTCCTGTGCACTGGGACAGCAGACCAGTTCCCAAGCTGACCTTCTGGAAGAGTCTTTCACCAGGCTCAAAGTTAGAACCTCTCAGGCTAGTAGAAGGCAGGGCTGTGATTCC
Source organism: Hydrochoerus hydrochaeris (assembly GCA_004027455.1). NCBI lineage: Eukaryota > Metazoa > Chordata > Mammalia > Rodentia > Hydrochaeridae > Hydrochoerus > Hydrochoerus hydrochaeris. Next base: position 65,195 of record PVLA01009503.1, on the reverse strand, counting down.
TAGCAAGAACACAGGGACAGATAACCTTCAAATGGCCTGAAATCATCAGAGATCCAGGCCGGGGTGAGCAGGAAGAAAACCCAAGGATCGGGCAGGAACTGTATCACCGGGACAACTTTCATCACCTTTCCAACGGACGCCCAGAAAGACGGAGGATGGGAGGGCACATCCGCTGGGTTAGGGCTCTGATGAGGCCCAGAAGGACCTGGGGGCCGTAGGGGACAGAGGTGGTTCAGAAGCCGCAGAGTCCTCAGTAGGGTGGTGTAGGAGGTCAGGGACGACTGCACAGCACCCTGGAGGCTGAGTAGACCCAGGCCCATGTGGCAGTCCCGAGGTAAGTCCAGTCACAGCCAGGCCACCCCTGCGAGGCTCTGATGACCTTTGCAGGCTCTGGCACCGCATCAAAGTCCTTGGCCCCAGTCTAGTGACCAATACTGGGAAAGCAGAAAAATCATGTACAGGACCGAAAGAGGGAGTTGTTAAAGCCCAGGCAAAAGCGCCAGGGTCTGCACGTCTGAAGGTGTGTGGTCTCACTCACAGTGGCACCCACGAGGCCGACCTCTTAAGAGTGAGAGGGCAGGATCGTGGTCACTGGGGGCGGTGGGTGGGGGAGCTGGATTACAGTTAAAAGTTACGTACTGTGTATTTCAAAATAGCTGGAAGATTTGGAATACTGAAGAGAAGTGATATTCGAAGCGATCGATGTGCTGGTCTCCCTGATTTGGTCATTACCAGTGAGTGTGCACCATGCTGCAGCCCACAAATAGGCACCTTTATTATGTGCCAATCAAGAGTAAAATGAAGCCCAATAAAGGTGTGAGCCAGGGAACCTGGGCATGTCAGCGTCCTCGGGAATGGCTGAGCTGCACATTCAACCTTAACTGGTCTGAGACTTACCAACTGGCAAGGGAAGTGGGCAAGAGTTCCAGAGTTTTAGGCTTGAGGTTCGAGAATGCTTTTGTACACTTGTAACTTCAGCACTCTGGGAAGCTGAGGCAGGAGGGCTGCAATTTCCAGCCCAGCCCAAGCAACCTAGTGACTTAGTCACTCTCTTGAAATAAAAAAAAAAAAAAATGAGGATGTATCTTAGTGTGAAGGCCCTGGGTTGAAAAAAAATAAAAAGGTTTTGTTTTTGAGGAACCATAAAGTCAAAGTTGCTAATGATAATTGAGTTTCTTTTTTCCAGTGTGCTAAGTTTATAATGTTGACATTGAGACACTTTTGTCAAAAGGGATAAAAATTATGTCATACTGTGATTTGATGTTAAACATTGTCATGTACTGTGACTTAATATGAACTGGGTGTGGTGGCACATGCCTGTAATCCCAGCACTTGGGAGGCTGAGGCAGAAGGATTGCCATGAGTTCCAGGCCAGCCTGGGCTGCATAAACAAGTTCAAGGTCCGCCTGGATTGCTAAGTGAGACCCTGTCTCTCTCTCTCTCACACATACAAGGAATATTATTAGGATGAACCGGACATATTTAATTGGGTAGGTCTAGAGATGAAAGCGAAGACTATTATCCCACTGAAAACGTCAAATCTTCGTGCTCAGGTGTATACTACCTCGCATGCATGTATTGGTGTGTTAAGCAAATCAATCAAGTAACAGAAGGACAGAAACAAAGGATTAGCATTACCTTCCTTGTCTGTGTAGGAATCCGACTCAGGGATAACATTCTAGCTCCTTTCTCCTGGGGACCCACTTGGCTGGAGACCATCTTGGTGGGTCTGGTGATGCCTGTATGTACTTTTACAACTATGATTTTTGCACCCTTTGGAGAGAAAATCTTTCCCTCACTGTGGGCAGCGTGATACACCGACACTGGCTTCTGGCTCTAGCAGGCACCGAAAGATAAGTGAGGCTCGTTCCCGGGCTCATCCCTCTGGGTGACTTGCTGGGGTCCGTCCCATCTACTCTCCCCACGCTTGACAGTTCCTCTCAGCTCCGCCTCCAGGCATCTCGGCAAGGCTGTGTCCGAAGATGAGCAGCATGTGGCCTGTGATGCTGTGAGCAGGGATCCCTGGGGATTGTACGCTCCTGTGCTCCATCTGAGAGAGGTGGCCAAGAAGTCTGGGAGCTTCTCTGCCTTCAGCCGCAGATGAAATGGTCTGCGGTGGATGTGAGCGCGCCAAAGATGGGCAGGAGCTGACTTTCTGTGACCGGCATATTTGTTATCATGCTCTTTGCTCTATTTCACCGCTGAATCAAGAGCTGCAGGACTAGAGGCAGTGTAACTGACACAGAAGTGAAAACAGAATCCTTTTGCTACTGGTGAGAACTGAATCATGCCGTGATGACGCCTGAGATCTGTTTTCTAGCTGGTAACGCTACTCCTCTGACAAAGTTCCGGAAGAGTGTCAGAACTGGAAATAGCACCCTGTACACTATGTGCAATAGACTCCAGGTTGGTGACCTCACTGCTGATAATGCACAGGGTCTCGCAGGCTTTAGACTTAACACAAATCCTACTTTGTGACTGGCTGAAGGCCCTGGGTGGCTCGGAAAGTCACAGGGCCAAAGGCTCACCGATGACGATAAAGGTCTCTGTTATCCATGGACAGACCTTGGGCTTCGGGACACTGGAAGATGTTGCCAGGTGACAGGGCAATTGCTTGGAATGAATTTCTGCCAGGCACAAGTTCATAAACCATCAGTAAACGTATGCAGGTGCTGGCCAGTAAGGAAGGCAAAATTCTATTATGGAAAATTTCAAGCATAGGAGATCACACACTGACATATCCACCAGCAAGAACCGTAAATGTCTGACAAGATTCAGCCTGGTGTATCATCCGTTTGTCTGTGTATCTATCATCGATTTATTTATCAATTGATGGCTCAAACCATCTCTGTATCATCTATCTGTATCTACCTATCCTTCTATGTGGTTATCCAAGTATCTTGCTTTTATTTTTTTTGGCAGCAGGGATCTAACTCACAACCTCCTGCTTGCCAGGCAGCTGCTTATTCTGCTGAGCTAAATCCCCAGCTGTACCTTGCTTTTAAACATACTGCAAAATAAGCTGCCTTCTGAGCGGCTGGGATTACAAATGTATCCCACCAAAACCAGCTGAGATCATGCCACTTCTAATTCTTATGCTTCTTATTTCCATTATGTGTCTTTTATACAGAAAACATAGCAAAATGCTCAGTTTTTAAAAATGTGAATGAGTATTGTGTTTTGTCAAACATCATTCCTGTATCTATGGAAGAGAGCGTGGGCAAACATATGCGTGTCACACACCACAACCCACCTGGATAAAGCAGGAACTCCGACTGGACTAGGGTGGGAAACAGCTGCTGCTTACTCAACCCAACCCAGCCCCTCCTCCGCCCCCATTTCCCACTTCTACCAGGGAGCCCAGTGGCTTGGTCTGGCTACCACCTGGCTCCCAAGTGACAGAGATGGGCTCAGACAGAAACGGAGCAACAGCAGAGCTTCAGGTCCTTCACCGGCGCTGCTGTCTCCTCGGCCCTGTCCAACAGAACAGTTCTTGCAACCATAGTTTTTGCTTTTTATTCTTATGGATAAAATGCAACATACATACTCTACTTAGCCATGGAAGCTGACGGGACAGGAGTCAGCACCAACCCTGGAGGAAGCAGGTGGACGCGTTGGCACTGATTTACAAATCAATGCCAGAGACACACGATTTACAAATTAAGAGCTCTGAGAACTACTTGAAAAGGACTGAAAGGAAAGATGTTATTTCAAAATTTGGTGTGTGTAAAAACTGCTGAAATACTGGAACCTTTTAATGCCACGTCCTATCGTGTTTTATTCAGTGACATATTCATGGAAAACAGCTGATAAGTCTGAGTCAGGAACTATTCAGCCCCATCGTAGCCAATCTTTTCAGGCAAGTAATGCATATATGGAAAACGGGTGAAATATGCTTGCTGGCCCCTTGTATTTCGATTTCACATTATTTTTCAGTCCTGGAATGCATGGGTGGCAGTGGAAGAGGTCTGAAAGGAGAGAGGGACAGTAGCTCTACTTTTGGAAACGACCTGCCCACACAGCTGGAAGCCGAGAGAGACCCTTACTGCCGGCCCCGAGGCCCTGAGCGTCCACCCCGGGTCCATGAAAGAGACCTTTGTGGCTCTAAAGCTTCTGCTAAAAATATTTTACACCATGACATTCTATTACCAAATGTACACTGAAAGCGAACAGAGGCAGCTTAAATAGGACGCAGGGGTCGGCTGCAGACGCTGTCACAGCACTTCAGTTGTCTTCCAAGAAAGGCACATGAGGTAGCTCACACTGCGGGCGCGAGTGAAGACGGGCTCGAGTTCCTGCAGAAGCCGCCGACTCCAGTGACGCGCGGTGTTTCCAAGGGCTCCGCTCCACAAAGAGCCTCCTTGGCAGGACGCAGGAAGCGAGGAGCCAGTTCCAGGAATTTTCCTGAATTATGTGTTGAAGTGTTAATGTCCTCTGATACTTTCCTGGAGGAGACTGTGTTCCCACATATGTACCAAGAGCACTTGAGATGGGGCGAGAGGAAGAAGCCATTAAGAATTAAAGTTCATGGCTGGGTGTGTGGCGCATGCCTATGACCCAGCAATCGGGAGCCTGAGGCAGGGGGATTACCACAAGTTTGAGGTCCGTTTGCGCTACATAGTGAGTTCAAGACCCGCCTGAACTACATGGTGAGACCTGCCTCAACCCCCCGCAAAGATACTAATTATGAGCCATGTATAAGACCTTCCTCTTGTTTGTACATATATCATTTGCTTTCTGGTACTGAAGTTTTTTTAAAAAAAAACAACTCCAGGCTGTTTTTTAATCCTTTCAATGCTTAGGTGGCAGGCAGTTCAGGGGTTAATTATAGTGGTTATTCTTTAAGAATAACTTCGGCGGGGAGCTGGGGATTTAGGTCAGTGGCGTAAGCGCCTGCCTGGCAAGTGGGAGGCTGTGAGTTTGATCCCTGGTAGCAAAAAAGAATAACATTAGGCTAAAAAACTTCTTTAACTATACAAGTTAACTTTGTGATCAAGAATAAAAGTAAAAGCCAGGTGTGGTGGCTCACGCCTATAATCCCAGCACTCGGGAGGCTGAGGCAGGAGGATCACTGCGAGTTCGAGACCAGGCTGGGCTACAAAGTGAGCTCATGGCCTGCCCGAACTGCATAGAGACCCTGTCTCAAAAAGATAAAAAAAAAAAAAGAATAAAAGTTGCATCTAATGACTCTGATGCTGACACAGCTCTCCATAGGACACAGCTACCTGGAAGCTGCCACGTGGCTTGGACACACAGAAGTGACTAGTGCAAGGCATGGTTCCTGGGAAGTCTTTGCCACCTAAAGCCACACCAACTGGATTAGAAATCCAGAGTCTTCGTGTTTTACCTACCATTTTTGGGGTTGCTACTGAAATAAGACTGGTGACAAGAGGGGGTAAACCTGAAAATCTTCAGAACTCAGGACAGGTTCTAATGTGTTCTCAGCCAAGAGAGATGGAAACTCAGAAATAAAAACAATGAATGAATACATCTGTGAATTTTATGTATAATCGCAACAGAATTTTGACTCTTCTAGTGAAAAACACCAGGCAGAGACAGAAGTGTCAGACTGCCGCTGGGAAGCTGTCTTCCACGCGTGGGCGTGGGCCACTGCCACGTAAGCGCTCTGTAAGTGCTCTGGACTCGGCAGCCACAGAGGGAGTGTGCTCACTGCTGCCACCAGGGTGACGGTTTCTTCCCACCCTCTGGAAATTCGTTGTGTACTCACATTAGCACACTTTGAAAACTGATGAAATGTGTGCAGAAATATAAACCTGCAGAATGCATGCTTCCTTTCTCACTGGTCACCTGGCAAAGGAAATAAAGATTCTCAAACAAATTAATGTATCTTTGCATTACTTATAAAAGCGTAACAAAATCCCAAGGGCCAGAAACACAATTATCTGCGTGTGGAGTATAAATAATGCTTTGTATAGACATCAAGGCACAAGGCAGCATGTACACGATTTCTTCTCTAACTGTGCGTAAAGGTATCATCACAGTACACTGACACTTCATAAAATAAGAAACGTTTCCTGGGTTTGTGATTCCACACTGAACTGCAAGTGAGAGACATGAGGGCCTTCATCTGATTAAAACTGATCAAAATGCACACTGAAGTCTATGCCGGGGGGGCGGGGGGGAAATGAGAATGCTGTGCCCATCTGGGGCTCATCCTAGAGAGACAGGCTCTGCGGTGCCAAGAGAGAGGGCAGAGCCAGCCAGTCTGCGCCTCCTAGATTTGGAGGCGCTGCGGCCCAGGGTAGAAGCCTGCCGGTGAGGCGGCCAGGGCGCAGCTCCCTGATGGGCATTTCATCCCGTGGCCGCTGCTCCTCCATGGGGCTCAGCCCGGACCGCGCTCCACGAACATAAGCAAAGTCTGTGTGCATGGCAGGGGATCTTCTCAGCACTCTTGGGGTAAACACAGTTCCATAACTTTAGGTTGGGGCTGTGGAAAGCAAGCACTACCTACAATAGTGAAATGTACAAAAAACAATGTGTGCGAGCAGAGAAGGACGTCTGTCTGGCACAGGGAAGTACTTTCCTGAGCAGGACCAGGAAGGGAACAGAGATCCCGAGGGTGCCGAGCGCAGGGTCCAGAAGGCTGAGAGCTGCGTCACACGATGTCCCCTGCACGGGCAGCGCGTGTGTAAGGCGATGGGCAACAAAACATTTTCAGCACTCGGTGACACGGTGATGCTGCCTGCATGATGACGATGGTCACCCCTCAGCCCGGCACCTGCCATGGCGGTTTTCTTTAGACGGAAGTTCCTCCTCCAGTCCAGGATCCACGCAGGGCATAAATATTGTCTGTTTCACTTTAGAAACCGATTCCCTTTGGAAAGTCGATGTGGAGTATTTTGCAGGGCAGAGATTAAGGCTATTTCTGACACTTGCTAAAAAAAAAAGTCAATATATGCATATAACATAAGTATAAAAAAAGAAGAGAGTCTCTTCCACTTGTTGGTGGCATTGGCTACGAAAGGAAGGGCTGCTCGTCCCCAGGTATGAGGTCACATGTGTCTGCTGCAGAACCAGACACGAGAGAGGTCCGAGCTCCGCACTCCACAGCGCCTGCCTTCTGGAAGGGTCCCATCTTCTTCCCTTCATCAAGGAAATGCAGAGAAAGTTCAGCTCAAGCACCGAACCATTTCCTTCTCCATAGTTCACAAGGATGAAGCTGGAGACACCGCCCCTCAGGACGAGGGACAGCCAGAGGGCTACGGGGACAGGTGCGGCCAGGCAGTCTTGCATTCCTCACCACGAGCAGGACCTTCTTCAACTACAATACGCAGGAATGGCCGCTCTGGGGTATCTCAAGGGCTTGGCTGCGGCTTAATCACCCACTCTGCGTGTGGATTTACACGATATACATCCAATACATATGCATCCGGATCCAAGCAGTGCTGTCCTGAAAGAGAGAAGAATCACAGAATGTTCTCCAGACTTCGCCCCTTTCTGGTGTACACCAGGCATGGTTCATGCGTGTGTGTGTCCAGGGAGGCCAATAGTTCTCCCCACTAAAGGGATGTGTATATGCTTTAAAGTTTCCTAACAAAATCTCTGTCTTTCTTACTGCAAAGTAATTCAAATAAATCTCATATGAAATTGTAGAAAAGAAACAGTCAGATGTGGTGGTGAATGCCTGTAACCCTAGCACTCGGGAGCCTGAGAGAGCAGCCTAAACCACATAGTGAGACCCTGTCTATAAGACAGAAAGAAAGAGAGAAAGAAAGAAAGAACAGAACAACAGAACAGAACAGAACAAAACAGAACAGAACAAAACAGAACTGTGGAAAAACCAGTCACACCGGTCATAGGAGAACTGTTCCCTTGTAACAGATAATGGCTCCTGCAGCCTGTTCCCTTCAGGTTCTTAGTTGACCTTAGTCCCTGCTCCGTTCTGGTTGCTTCTGGCTCTTAGATACAGCTGGTTGCTGCGACACACGCTGTATAAACCAGTGCCCAGGTGACAAGCCGTTCTGTCTCTGCACCTCCTGCTTCTTATCCCACATAAGCCCTGGACTCGCCAGAGATTGGGGTCTGATATTCTGGGAGTGATTCCGATCAGTGCCTGTTGATGTAAATAAATCTGCCTCCAAATCCTGGGTGTCATTTTGGTGTTTCTGCCATTGCACCCTAGCTTGTCAGATGGAGAAATATGACACAAGTGTGTTTGGGGTGTAAACTGATTTGCACGCTGACATGTGTCCTTCAGGGCTTTACAGATAGCACCCGAAGCAGGGCTGGAGCAGACTCAAGTGCATTTTAGGAATGTCCATACTGTATGCCTATGGGTGATGCCCATCGGCAGGACAGCTATCCACACGTACTGGGCACTGTTCCAGGGCCTGGGCATCGCATCTGTCAGCACGAACATGCCCAAAGGTGCCAAATAGCAAATCAACAGGCGAAATGAAAAGTGAGGTTGACAGAAAAACACTAAAGAAACGTCCTTGTGGCTTTTAATGTAAGAACCTTGGAAAATATACCTTTACCACAACAGTGACATAATTCTCTAAGACTAACCTGAAACTTCAGCGCTAGAAAGGATGAACAAATGCTTACCTATATTTCCTCCAACTTCATACAACCTTTGGTTCTGAATCCTAATATGTTCTGATGAACCGTGACTAGAAAGACAAGAAGGCAGTATCATCTTAGTTCCATTTCATGATCTAAAGGGAAATTGTGCAGAAAACAATTCACCCTGCTCTGGTGAAGTATACGCCACAAGACCCCAGCATGACTGCAGTTAGCAACCTTCATTTTTCCTGTTTGACTTGGACAAGAAGCTGAAACCCAAGGAGACTGTATGATTCTGGCCAAGACCAAGTGCTGAGGAGCCCATAGCAGGCAGCCTGCGCCAGCTGTGTGCGTCGGGGCAGGGTGGGGCGGGGGGCACTTGGGCACCAGCGGGTGCCTCAAGCTTGGTCTGCAAGCAGCTGTCTCAGCCCTGGGCACAGTTCTCTGCCTTCAAGAGAAGTCAGGCTTCACTCTTGCACTTGCCAAACGTCTAACCTGCAGGTTTCCAAGGCTGCCTAGTGCTTTGAGGCTCTCTAGGTAACATCTTTGCAAAAACTCTGCTTTACCTAAAAATAAAGAAATAAATAAAGCAACCCAGAAAAAATAACTTCCCTGTTCATTTTTTCCATCCAACACTAGAATGTCAGGGTAGAAGGACTGAGAGACCAGGGCTGGTCTCCATCTACTTTGGGTGGGACAGACCGTCCTGGTCTTCTGGTTGTGCCTTAATTGGATGAGTGTTCTGTTTGTTTGTTGTTTCACCGACCTTCTTAGGCAATGGTAGATTTGCGTGTGGTAGTAAGACAACACAGACGGGTCCATGCACCTTTCGCCCAGTTTCTCCCCATAGGAAAAACTCTTGTGCAATGACCAAGACAAGAACGCCAACTGTGACTCAGTGAAGGTGCAGAAGATTCCCACCACAAGGACCGAGGAGCCCTCCTGTGCCCCCACCCGGCTCACCCTGACTGGGGGAGCCAGCGCCCTTGCCTGCATCTCTATACTCATGCTGTTGCATAGATGCCTGCCAATGTGCACACATGGCAGGGAACCTTCTGTGTGGCTTCCCCCACTCGCTCAGCTTCTGTCCGTAGTGAAGCCCAAGGTTGTCTGCGCTGCTGAGAGCTACGCCCCAGATCACAGCTTCTACCGTAGCTTGTTCAGTCATTCACCTTTTGAGGGACAACAGGTTTCATCCAGTTTTGATTGCTTAATAAAGCTGCCGCGAGTTTGTGTAAAGGTTTTGAGTTGGCACTGTCTTCCTTTCTTTGGGATAAGAGCTCTGGAGTAGCAAAGCTGGATTACACAGCAGTTGGATATTTAGCTTTGTAAGAAACCGTGGAACCATTTTACAGTTACTGGGCTATTTTGTATTCCCACCAGCAGTGGGTGAGCGCTCGGCTTTGCCGCCTCGTGCATTTCACTTCGGCACCCTGAGATCGCCTCGCTGCGCCGGCAAGCTCCTAGCTTGTGCCTCCTGACTGGCCAGCGCGTGTCCTTCCATGGGTGTCTGCCATCGTAGCTCCCTGAGAGGTGTCACCCGCACACGTCTGCTAGGGTCTGGCTCTTGACACTTTTGCGAGGTGGTGGAATGTGTAAAACACGACGCCCGGCGGGCGAGCGAAGAGGACCCTTTTCTCTCTCTAAGCTGATTGTCCCAGTGTTGGTGACCGTGACAGGACGCTGACCATCTTTCTGTGAAACATCTGCTCACGTCTCTTGCCAATTTTCAAGCTGGATTTCCTTTTTTACTATTTGAGTGTTTTATTTACACATCCTAGATATAAGCAACCGTGGAATATGCCCATTTCTCAGTGTGTTCATCCTGCTTGTGGGGTCTTTGGGAGAGTGTATTTTCAATTTTGGTGAGGTTCTACTTTATCAGTTTTATTTCTTCTGTATCATGCTTTTGGTGTCAAATCTAAGAATTCCTCATAAGTACTAGTCCATAAAGATGTTCTCCAGCGTTACTCTCAAAGAGTTTCATAGTTTTATATTACACATTTAAAAATCTGTGACCCTTTTTGAGTTCACTTTTGCATAAAGTGTGGGTTTTACATTAAGGATCATTTCTTAGTTTTTTGTTTTTTCTTTCTCGGCCTATGGATGTCCAGTTGCTATAGCACCATTTGTTGAAAAGACCATCCTTCCTCCACTGAATTCTTTTTCTACTTCTGTCAAAGGTTAGTTCCTGGAATAGATTCACAGAGACAAAGGGTAGCAGTCCTGGCCCGGCAGAGCAGGTACGGTCTCAGCACGGGATGGTACAAACTTTCTGGAGATGAAGGATGCTACCCCCTGGCACCACCGAACTGCACCCTTTAAAGGTCAAAGCTTTATGTTATGTAGTTTTCAGTACAAATTTTGTAAAAGTGCAATAGGGCATATTTGTGTGGGTTAGTTTTTGGGTTCTCTGCTCTGTTCCATTGTTCTAAAGCTATGTTCCACTAATATTACCTTGTCTTTTCTAGAGAAGATATATAACAAAGTGATTCCTCTTGCCTTCTTTTTCAGAGTGGTTTTAGCTACTCAATAACCTGTACTTTTCCACAGAAAATTGCTTTAGGATAAATTTGTGTATGTTTCAAATGCTCTTGCTAGGATTTTAATCAGAATTCTATTAAACTTACAGATCAATTGGTATAATCAATAACTCAACTGTTGTCTTCTATTCCATGAATTCTATCAATTCATTAGGCCTTTGATTTCTTTCATCAGTATTTTGTCATTTTTAGCCTACAGATCCTTTACCTGTTTATCTAAATTTGTATCTACTTATTTTACACTGGCTATACATGATATTATGTTTTGTTGTTGGTTTTAAACTCGGTTCTCAAACGTTCAGTGTGATTGATTTTCGTGTGCTAATATTGTAAGATTATGAGCTTCTGAACTAAGATCTTTATTTTGCTTTATGAAATTTTTTATGTAGTCAGTCATGCTATCTGCAAATAGACGGCTTCATTTTTTCATTTACAAACTCTATACCTTTTATTTCTTACTCTTGGTGTATTGTAGTGGCTTAATTTCCCAATGGTGTGTTAACAAGAGTGACAAAAGTGGATGTCTCTGTTCCTGATCTTATGGGGAAAACACTCACTCTCTCTTCGCTGAGCATGATATTAACTGCAGGTGCTGGCAGCCAGTCTTTGTCAGATGGAGGAAGGTCTCCTCTTTTTTCCAATTTACTGAGAGTTTGGCCCATGGGTTGGCGCTGGATATCATTAAAGGCTTTTGTTTCTGTATCAACTGATATGAATATGTGATTTTTTTTCCTGTTGCTTAATTATACATTTTTTTTTTTTAATCAGTACCAGGGATTGAACTCATGATCGCATGCTTGCAAGGCAGGCGCTGATGCCACTGAGCTAAATCCCCGGCCGCTTAATTATATTTTTTTTGTACTGAGTCAGCTTTACACACTTAGAGTAAATCTCAATTCATCATTTTGCATTATTCTTTTAATAAGGCATGTTGGATTAGATTTGCTATTTTGTTGAGGATTTCACATTGAATATCAGGGGAGGTGCTGGTTTTTAAGTTTTTATTCCATTTTATGTTTTTGTATTTTCTTTGTGTGGTTGGTAGAAGGCAATGACACTAACTTCATGAAATTAGCTGGGACAGTCTTTCTAATATTTCCTGGAAAAGACTGTGCTAATTTACTGTTAATTCTTAAATGCTTGTTAGAACCACACAGTGAAATCATATTAGCATAGTGAGTTGATTTTTTAGAAACCTTAAAATTACAGATTGTTTCTCCAGTTGCTATAGGACTCAATTTCATCTTGGTTGCATCTGGGTAATTTATAGTTTTTGAGGAGTTGGTTCATTTTGTCTTAAGTGTTTGTATTTATGAGCATAAAATTATTCATAGTACATCCTCACTACCCTTTTAAAGGTAACACTAAGTGGTTTTATTTTTTGATATTGGTAGTGTTTTATTTTTATCAGGTTTTAAAAAATCAATGCATTTTATTGTCCTTTAAAAAAATAAGCTTCTTGTTTCACTTGTCGTCTATTTTATTTTCCTTTCCCCAATTTCATTGATTTCTGCTTATCTTTATTCCTTTCTTCACCTGCCTTGAGCTTATTTTGCTATAATTTTGTTTCTAAAGGTAAGAAGTTAAATGAGGTCTTTCTTTTCTAGTATAACCACTTACTGCTATGATTTTTTTGTCTAAGTGTTTCACTTGATTCCATGTTATTTGGCATGCTATAGTTTTATTTTGCTTCTATGTATATTTTTAAAAATTTCCTTTAAGTCTTTCTTTTTGTCCCATGGGTTACTTAAAGGTGGCTGGTTTAGTTTTAAAATGCTTGGAGATCTTCATGCTGTCTTCCTGTTACTGACGTTCACTTGGATTCCTTTAAAGTCAGGGTGATTTCAGTTATCTCAGCTTCTTCGAGGTTTAGACACTAATGCGGGACATAGCCTGCCTTGGGATTTTACCTTGATTTGCCTATAGTGTTTCTGAGTGTCTTTCTCTGCCTGGTTTTCTTTGTGGTCTCTATGGGCTTTGTAATATTCATACATGGTGTATCACAGTCTGCTGGTACTGATGTTTCATCACTGCATTATGTACAGAAACTTTACTCCCATTAGTTATCTGTATGTTAGCATTTTAAAATAGAATTCTGTTTATTTTGTAAATAATTTTTTATTTTGATAAAAATATGTAACAAAAAAATGTATCTTAATGATTTTAAGCGTCCAGTTCAGTGGTATTGCATACGTTCCTTGTGTGCAGTGCCCACCAGCGCCCTCATCCGGAATTCATCACCCCTTGCAACACCGGAGACCCAGGCCCGCTGAGCAGCCCCTTCCCCTTCCCTCTGCCATGACCTGGAAACCACTAGAGTCTCCGTCTGCGTCATCGTCAAACTGTGTCATAAAAGTGGATCGCATGGTCACTGTCTTTTTGTGACTGACTCATTAAGCTTAGTGTGTGTCCTCAGGGGTCGTCCGTGGTGTCGCCTGGGTTAAAAGCTCCTCCCTCTCCAGGTGGGATGCACCCTGGTATACGGACAGAGCACACATGCTCTCCATTCATCAGCTGATGGAGACGTACGTTGCTTTTGCTTTAGTTATTGAAAATAATGTGCTTAGATGTACAGACATCCATGGGAGGCCCTGCTTCAGTGTGGCCAGAAGTGACATTGTTGGATCATACAGCAATTCTAGTTTGAATTTTTTAAGGGACCTCTGTGGCAGCACCGTTTCCCAATCCCATTCATACTCCACAGGCTTCTGATTTCTCCACATCGTCACCAACACTGGGTGGTTTCTGTTTTTGTTTTGTTTTGTTTGTTTTAACAGTAGCTATTCCAACCGGTCTGACAACTTTATTGACTCTTAGTTCTTTGGATTAGTAAATGGAGGAGGAATGCTGACCCACGCACAGATTTCATGTTAAAAACAGATAATTCTGCCTCGTTAGTATAAGAAAGATTCATTTATTTTATTCTGGAATTGTTACTTTGCCACTAAAAATGACAGTTTTTTTGTTTTAAATCAGTAGGATAGTGGGAAAAATTAAATGAAGTTTTAGTTTTAGAGGTGTTTTGGATTTACAGAAGCGTTCTGTAGCACAGGCAGCACGACACCCAACATTAACATGACACATCTGTCACAATTGATAAACCAACGCCAATGCATTCAGATTCGTTTTGTTGTTGTCGTTTTCTCAGACACAGTCTCACTAGGTAGCCCAGGCTGGCCTCAAACTCACAGTGCTCCTCCTGCCTCAGCCTCCCAAGGAATTCCAAGGTGGAATTACAGGGCCATCACACCAGGCCACATTGTGTATTAATCTTTCTTTCTTTCTTTCTTTCTTTCTTTCTTTCTTTCTTTCTTTCTTTCTTTCTTTCTTTCTCTCTTTCTTTTTTTTTCTTGGTACCAGAGATCAAATCCACAACTTTGTGCTTACCACATGGGTGCTTATGCCATTGGGCTAAATCCCCAGCCCTCCACATTTGTATTAATTAAGGGCAAAATTTTATTCACATATCATTTTTCCCTGATGTCTGCTTTCTGTTCTATGGATCCACTCTAATAAGCATGGTGGGTTAATGGTGTTCCCTGCAAAGCCCTGTCCACCAGGATGTCCAGGACACAGTCTGCTGGGGACCACAAATTGGCAACTGTTAATTTTGCATACTTCCCTAAGGAATAAATGGAGGTTTGGGGTTATGGGTATCACCCTTTGAGATGAACTCTTTGGCTCTTCACCCATTAAAACTAACCTAACACCACCAAGAGGAAAAAGCACTCGGGGCAAGGCCCTTCTTAGCATCAGATTGTCTCCGCCCTCTGAGTCACTGACCTCTGAGGCTTCTGGCCAGCTTGAATCTTTCACTAGCCCCTCCTGTGGCTGCATGCACCCAACACACAGTGGCTGCCTCGGAGGGTCTTTGTCTCCGCAGTCCCGAGGCCCTGACCTCCCTGCCCCGCTTCGCCCATTTCTAAATGTATTTCTGCTCCTTATTTCACCCTTGTGCCTAGCCCTCTTACAGGCAGCTTGGGATCTTGTCCAGGGCCCCGATAGGTTCTTATTTGGCAATCGGGATCTGCAGAGGTAATGAGTGACAGATCATAAGAGGACGTGCCCTGGTTCACTTGAGAGAATTGCAGGAGAGGCATCCTCAGAACTTCTGGGCCGAGGAACCACCGAGCCTCCACCCGGTTCTGACCTGCAGGCTACAGAGCCCTGGCTGCTGCTCTGAGCCTCCTGGGTCGGGTCGGGACACTGGGACAGTGCAGTCAGGTCTCTGGCCCGCTCTCAGCCCGGCAGTTTCTCACCTGGGTTCTCACAGCTACCCTCGGCAGTTTCCGGGTGCAATGCCCAGGTGTTTTGTAGGTGCTCCTCAAATGGGATTTGCCTGATGTCTTCCTCCTATTTAGGGGGGAATTATGCGTTCTTGGGAGGAAGAAATAAAGGGCCAGTGTCACCGCATCTTTCCAAGGGCACTCTCTGTCACCATACATAGGGCTGTTAGTGTGACTGCCTGAACAGGTCAGATGTCTTGACTGTAGTTATTTTTCCCCTTTTATGTGCTGTGCTCCTTGGCCATTGCATGGACCACTCAAGGGCTGGGACCACCAGCCCTGTTTAAAGACATAAGTAAGTTCACTTTCCACGTCCACTGAGCACCAAGTCAGGTGCGTGTCTGCTTCTTCATCAAAGGCAGTTTAAGAAATGCATGCGAAGTGGCGTGTTTTATGCTGCTTGCTGTATCTTTCTTTGTTCTGATGTTCCAAGCCTTGTTTCACCCCCTTTACATTTAGAAAACTTCTTGGCCATTAAGTAAGGGTAGGTTTTCCTTCACCCAAGAAGGATTTCTCCAAGGACATTTTTGCAGGACACAGAATTCATGGTTGATGGTTTTTTTCTTTCTGCCCTTAAAAAGCATTAGGTTGCTTTGTTCTGGTTTCTGTGGTTCCAGACGGAAAGTTCACTGCAGTGGGACTTGGCGTCTCCCTGTGAGAAGCACATCCCTTCGCCCCGGCTGCTTTCAAGGTGTTTAGCGCCTTGCTTTTCATTTTTACAGATTTCATTATACTTATTTGCCATTGTTCACCCATTTGGGTTCCTGTAGCCTCTTGGATATGTAGATACACATCTTTTGCTGAACTGAAGAAACTTTCAGTCATTTTCACTCAAATCCTTTCTCAGTCTCACAGTGGGAGCCTGAGGGTAGGAAATTTCACTCTCCTCACAGCCCTGCAGCCCCCAGGCTGTGCTCACATCCTTTCTCCAGACACTTTTCTCTCTCTGTTATTGAAAACAAACTACTTTCTTGATGTCTCTGCATTGCTAATTCCTTCCTGCTGGCCTCACCATACTACTGCGCCCATTAACCAAGTTTTGAACAAATTTCAGTTACTGCATTTTTCAGTTCTATAATGTTCACATGGGTTTTCTTTTATAACACTTTACTTTGCTGAGATTTTTTTTTAAATCCAAGGCCTTTATGCTTTTTAAAAACTTCAGTCCCCTTTTATTTTGAAACACTATTGCTAAGTTTCCCAGGCCAGACTAAGGCTCTTAGCATTCCTGCCTCAGCCTCCCAGAGCACTGGGATTACAGGTGTGCACCACTACACCTGATTACATTTTCTATGTGTTCATTTTGTCTCAAAAGAATTCATAATGTCACGGTAGAGTGTTAAATTACGACAGCTGGCGTAAAAGGCTTGCCAGGCAGTGATGGCGACGTGACCGCGTTTAGGCTGGCGTCTGTTGGCGTCTTTTCTCCTGATGCTGTGTGATCTTCCTGGGATAAATTCTTTGCTGTTGTACTGGGGACATTCTGCATGTGATATCACAAGACTCCAGGTCTTCTTTAGTCTTCATTTTTCACATAGCACAAAGCCAGGTGGACAGGCATGTTCAGCAGTTCGCTGCACCCCGGATGGCACTGCCTCAGTGCATGCAGTGGGGGGACCGAATCACTTCCTGCCAGGCCCTGTGGGAATGTGCCGAGCCATCACTGAGTCCAGGGACACAAGCAGGGTGCCAGCTTTTCCCACTTCCTGCCCTGTCCTCCGCCAGGGCCTGTGAAGACTCCACTCCCTGTGGCCTGGCTGGTGACACTGGGGCCCATGGGAACCGGATGCTGACTGGCTCTGTGTCGCCCTTCCTCCTTCCACCTGGAGGATGGGGTGGGGGTTGGTGCCCGGCTTCCCCTGGGCCCAGCTGACACGGAGGGAGGGAGCCGAGCCCTGGGCTGCGCAGGAAACATAGTGGGTATTTAAGTAAAAAGACAAAAACAATTACAGGAGAAGACATATTGTCACTACCCCTCAAAATCGGGAAAATCAGCTGCTGAGTGCCACCAAAGGAAAGGCGAAGGGAAGGCCTGGTCTCGGGACCTGGCACTGTGTGACTTGTGACTGCTCCCCAAAGTCAGAATGACCAGGAAAAGGGAGCTCGTGAGTCCATTCAGGACATCAAGGCAGCAGTGACAGCGGAACTAAAGGTGCTCAGGAGAGAGGACTCCAGAGCTGCTTCGGGAAGTGCCAGGAAGGAGGGACGAGTGTGCCCAAAGGGAGGCGGAGTTTTGAGAGGGGGAATCACAGTGCATCTTCTAGTGCAGTGAAGTTTTAAACAGTGAGAGTCACTGTATTTTATGGTTGCCCCTCATCACTTGCCTGTGTACCTCGCTGCCGGGCCTTTTCCAGTGTGGTGCCTGCTGGGGATGCCACCGGGACAGGGGTCGGATCCTCTCCGGGGTCTTTGGGGGTCCCAGTGACACCGCGGTGGTGTGCCGTCTCTTCTCTCAGTGCGTGACCGAGGCGGCAGGTTCTCTGTGCCCAGGCCAGGCCAGACCTTCCCAGGGGGCACAGGCTTTTCTTGGAGCCTCTTTTCATGGGTGCCCGATACGAAGCTCAGAGGCAGCAAGGAAGCTTCTGGAACCTGCTGTGGTGCTGATCCAGAGGCTGCTTTCCAGCAGAGCTCTCCTCTGCTTGTGCTGAGTTAGGCCCAAGACAGGCTTCTCCTCACCTCTGTGACTTAGACCAAGGTACAGTGAGTTGACAAAAAACAGGCTCTGTCAAAACAGGCGAGTGTTTAAGCTGAGACAGCCAGCGTTTTACCCAGAGGAGAGATCCCCTCGGCAGGTTCTGGTGAAGAAGCTGCTTCAAAGTTTTTATTAAAAGCCTTTTCTTTCTACAGAAGGTCTATTTGAGGTTATGTTTAGCTGGGTAACATACGAAGTTAGGGCTGCACTGGACCCCAGACGTCTAGAATGGTTTCCCTGGCCCTTGAGTGGCTGCCTCTCTGCACCTCTGCAGTGTTTCACCTGTCGGGCCTGATGCAGGGAGGGGTAACTGCTCAGGTTCAGGGCTCCTGTTGCCCCTGGCTAATCTTCTTTCCCTTTAAATGCTAATATATTTGCATACATCTGCATATATTTACATACACAAAGCACACAGATCTAAAATATAGGACCCCACGAATTTTCAAAGTGAGCACCCCATGTGGCTGATTCCCACGTCTAAAGAACTTTTTGGAATTCACTAACCCAAAACACCACTCTGGCTTCCAGTGTTTTGTATGATGAATTACAGTCATTTAAATCCTGAAATTGTGACTGAAATAATCTTAATGGTGCAGGAAGATTCTGTGTGCCCTGTGGCCGGGGTTCACCAATGGTTCCTTGTTGCAAACCCATAGTATAAAGACATGGTCAGGTCATTGGCACTGGCCAGGTCCACCCGTCTCATCCCAGTTTCCCAGTCCGACTCGAGCTCTGCGGTGTGGGCGCCGGGTTCAGCATGGTATTCCAGGGTCGGTCTGTAGAGGACCAGGCCAGAGTTCCAACGCCACGACCAGCCTGCGTCTCGCCCCGCTATAGCTAAGCCTCGTCCCCTCTATAGTCGCTCCTTCGCAACCTCTGGCAACCACCACTTTTTGTTCCATTCATTCAAAAATGTGACTTGAGTATCGCATAAATGAATACATACAATATGCATTCCCTTGTAATCGGGCTCCTTTTGGTCAATAAGGTTACTTTTTAAAAAAACGACTGGAATCCTTCTTAAGGGTACCCATGAGTTTTACTAAATTCCCTCAGACTCTACCTACTTTCAAACTGATAAATTTAAATGAGCATTTCTCAGCACCAAAATCCCCAGGCAAAAGTTTACCCTTGAATAAGCATTTTTAGACAAAAAAAATATGGTGATGTATGTTTTTTATGGTTACTTATGTCAAAACATGCATAAAGAATTGTATCATTCTGATCCTAAGGATTATTAAAAGTATATTTTAAGGAAAATTATAGCTACAGTAGCCACAAAGGAACCTAAACTAACACTACTCCTGAAAAAATCCATCAAGATAACCACACAACTAACTGGTTGTATTTTTCATTGTAAAACTCACTGAGTAAATGAAGCTACCAAGCTAACACCTATGAAGAACGCCATTTGCAGACGGTCCTGGGAAGTCACAGCTTTTGTAACCGACAGTTCCACTGTGTAACTATCTTGCAGCCTTGTCCTCTCCTGGCGAGGTCCCCCTCTGTTTTTACCAGAAGGTGGCCTCGCGCGAGGGCCTGGAAGAGACTGGCCTGGTGAAGTGAACCTCTGCGGGCGGTGACCTTCGCTCGCGTTACTCACCTGTTCTCAACCTGGAACTTGGCCAGGATGTCCTTGGCTCTAGTGTGACTGTTCAGCTGAATGGCCATGGACACCTTGGAGAACAGCGGGGCGTGGACTCGTATGACTCCTTCCGGCACGTCGGACTGCGGACCACAGGGAGGAAAGGTCAGGGCGCGCGGTCAGGCGAGTGAGGGCAGCTCAGTGAGCCTGCACGGGCAGCGTGAGGCCAGTGCGCGGGAATCAGGCAAGGTGGCCACAGCACCGGTATTTCACCCCCGGAGCTGCCCTCCTTCCTGCCAGGAGACTGACAGTAACTGGAGTCACCCCGGGGGCTACTTTCTCTACCCCCGGGAGCCATAAAATCATGAGAAGTATAAAACTGGGCTGGGATAAAAATCAAATGTGTCTATCAATGTCTTTATTTTATTTTTGTTTTTTGAGACAAGGTTTCACTACACAGTTCAGGCTGGCCTTGAGCTCACTTTGTAGTTGAGGGTGGCCTTGAACTCCCAGCATTCTTCCTGCCTCAGCCTCTCAAGCGCTGGGATTACAGGTGTGCGCCACGCCCTGGCTAGGCTAATATCTTTATTAAACAATGCCATGAATAAGCCAACTTTAATCTCAATGCTTAAATAAACTTTAAGAAGAAAGCCTTTTGAAAACTTTAGGGATCAGGTGGAAACACAGCTGCTTGAACACTGCCATTCTGCAGGGGGCAGCAGGCGTGGCCAGCCCCATGGGACTCTGCATGGGCACCCGAGCTCTGTTCTGGTCACACCTGGCCACACAGGGCAGGAATTCCTATTGCCTTCAGTCACCCTGCTTGTGGTAATGTTTTATGGCTGCTCTAGGAGATTAAACCAAAACATGTTTAAGCAGGGTCAGCTTTCCAGTGTTCCTCTAACATTCCTAGCAAGAACGAAGGGAGAGAGCCAGGGACTGGACTGAAGGATTTGGATGTGTGTGGGGCAGAGCCCAGACTGCCCCCCAGAACACATCCTCACGGCTCCCCGGATGCCTCGGTAAGATGAACCCTACCCTTACATTCCTGGGCTAGCAGGGCAGCAATCCCACCTCCCCTGCTCCTACAGGTGGCTGGCACACCTGTCTCCAGGCTGCCTGACCACGCACTCGGAAGCGCTAGTCAAGCCCTGGAACACTGCTCTGTGGTCCAGACTTTTACAGGACTAAGCTGGAAGGGCCGGTGCTGACCGCGTGATGTGGCTCAGGTAACCCTGAATGTGTGCTAGTGAATTCCTCCCTCGCTGCCCAACAAGGAGCCGCCACTCAGCGGCAGAGGGAGTGGGTCACTTACCATTCTTCTCGCGGAAGGTGACTTCTGCAGTACCTTTGAGGCCTTGGGGCTTGCAACCTAAAGAAAGCACATTTTGTCTTTAGCGTTCATGTTGGGAAAGCAAAGCTAATCATGTACGTGTTCACAGAAAACGTCTCAGCAGCGTTTATAAATTATAACATGTGTATATGTACCTTGACTCCACAGTCCCACATCCACAAGCTTATTGTACAAATGGACTTTACCTGTGAAAAGTGACATACACCTATGTCTATTTGCTGAAGCAGATGCCGTAATAGCAGAAGAGACACCGTCTCCTGTTCTGCAACCTGGAGTTGATTAAACAAATTACCGTGTGCCTGCGAAAAAGCCCAAAGAAGCCTATTTTGTGAACAGATAAGGGACCACCAATACGATTTCATTCAGGAAGTGAGATACAGGGCAGCGCTTGCCGTGTAAAACAGGAAGGACACATGCAGCGCTTCCTGGGAATGCACTGGGGATGTGTTCCCAGGCTCCCCTGGGTACCAAACCCACAGAGGCTCAGTTCTCCCACGCAAAATGAAGTCGTATTTGCATATTACCTCTGTACATCCTCTGGAATCCCGGGCATCGTTCCTAGATTACATATGAACCTTACTATAGTGTGGATGCTACATGAATGCTGTAGTGTGTGTTTTAGAGAATGATAACCAGAAAAAATGTTTGCACATGCTCAGTACTGATGGAATCTTTTTTCTGTGTATAGTTTCCATCCACAGTGTGGACCTGTGCACTCAGACCTCCCCGGAGGGACGCACCTGCTTTCAAAGAGGGGAAATCAGGGGTGGCTAATTTCTGATCTATGGTCTTTGCAGGTTTTAAAATTTGTCAACTCTTATATAAAATATAAAATGAAGAATTAAGACACGGGAAGACCACTTTTTGCATCTGCTCCCAGCTGCGTTCCTAACCTCTGCCTTCCCTCCTGGCTCCATTCACAGTCAACACATGGCGGACCTGAGCCCGAACCAGAGACAGCTTGGCGACACAAGTCGGGACTCTTCTTCTGACTTATAAGGCAGAACACGAAGGCTCAAAGAATGCGCAGACCTGCCCAGCTCCCAGGATTGGTAATTGGTGACCCACTCTCCGTCTGTGCCACACACACTGCCCTGGTGTCATTACAGCTTCCCAGAATGGAAACAGTGGAGTAGGGAGGAAGTAGAAGTCGCTCCCTCCACAAAAGCAAGGGCTGTCGCTGTCAGCTTCTTCAGGGAGGGAGGAAAGGAGCCCTGGAGAAAATGGGCTGTGATGGCGAGCTTTTGCTGGTTTCTCTCCGCTTCCAGCCTCCTGCTGCAGTGGCCCTGGCTGCCTGCTGGGGTGGCTCGGCTGGGGGAGCTGGGAGACAAGGCTGGAGGCTGAGGGGCACTGAATGCTAAAGGTTTTGAAAAGCTTGGGACAGGTTTCCCAGAATCCAGGGTTGAGCCCAGCAAAGACCTGAAAGAGTGAGAACTCACACTTCCGCTCACCTTCCAGCCTCTGGTGAGCGGGAGGCACGGAGCTCTGGGTAGCTGGGCCCAACACGCAGCCGGAGCTGTCTCCAAGGATGGCAGAGGCTCTGGCTCCAGGCACTGGGGGACAGGGCTGTGTGGGGGCTGGCGAACCAGTAAGGGGGCAGAGCAGACCTCAGTGGTCACACCAGAGAATACAGACTCCACCGGCTCGGTTCAGCCCTGAAGCCCTGGCCAGTGAGGTGCCTGGAATGGCAGCAGGGCACCTGGGGGAGGGGAGCCTCACTGCCAGGGCGGCCACGCTGCAACATGCAGAGCGCCTGTTTTTCATCATAAAGTAAATTTGTCAAAAAAGGTAAGAAAACATAACCCAGACACACTGAAACTCCTAGAGGTCAGTTTGGATAGTGGCCCTGAGGAAGCCCAGACAGCATGAGCTTTAAAAACCCACCACACGAGTCATTTTAGTGCATATGCTCAAAACCATGGATGCACACATTATAAATTCCAGTGGTGAATTTTATATTATGCAAAACTTTTCTAAATTAAAATTTTGTTTTTCCTAATGGATGTGTGGGTTCCCCTTGATACGAAGTCACTTTGCTGTAATAAATAAAGGGCACAGCTATCGATGGTGGCTGTGATAAGTCAGTTAGTAGAAGCCCTCCTGCCTCTCTGCCTTGGTGTTTGCCGTCCCCTTCCCTGGATGAAGGTCCCGTCCTTTCTCCCTCACTATGAAGATGTGTAGCTCAAATGTCACTTTTTCCAAGCAGTCACCCACGGTTCCCCATGCCAGGACCCTGGAGGACAGGGCACGAACAGCATCTGCACAGCTGTTCTGTGCTCACCTAGCCTGTGGCATTGTGACCCTCAGCCACATCTGTCCCCCAAGTCAGCCTTGAGTTCTGATAAAGATAAAATGAGCTTCAAGTGAGTGTCTGCCGTGCCCTCAAGGCTGGGTACAGTCAGTGCTTGGTGTTCATGAGTATTAAGGTAATACATCCGGTTCTTCTAAAACCTGCTCTCATTCCCCTGCATACAAATACCTGCACCAAAGCAAAGGTTCTTGGGAGTGCAGTGAATTTGCACCAATGTGAGGATTATTATCTTCTATCACAGAAGGAGTAAAGAGTTCGCTACCTATGCATTTGACACACCTACAATGAGACTGCCCTGAAGTCCAGTTCACAAGCACAATGTGCTGACTTTCAGCTTTTGTGGAAACTCTCTTAGCTGCCCATTGAGTGCTTCACAGAATCCTACACAGCCTTCATGAGATAACTGGACCAAGCACTGTAAGCAAATGCACATAGCTCAGTGTCGTGGAAAGCCCCGTGGTGGGCACGCCTTCCCCAGTGCTGAGCTGGGCGGGTTCTCTTGGTTCTAAGCTGTGAGCCAAGCTGCTGGCCCCTCCCCCGGAGGAAGGAAGCCGAGCAGGAGGCCAAGGTCGCATCGGCGCTCACCTCCCGCTCCATGGTCTTCCTCCTGAGAAGTTTCTTCACGCTCGGGAGCTGCTTCTTCAACAACATCGCGGCCTCATTCATCCTGCGGACTTGGCTGATCAGGAAAGATGGAACCTGGAGGAGAAAAGCAGCCTGACTGCCGGGAAAACCCCGGCTGAGGCCTCGTGGGAAGATGGTGTCTGCAGTGCGCTCTCCTCTCCTGCCACCCAGCACCCTGGGGCACTTATCTTTATCAAACTCAGACAGCTCTCTGCAGGTTTCTGTTTAATGGGGAAAGCATGTTAAAGAGGGGCTCCTAAACAGTGTCCCACCGTGTCACGGTACCCAAGTGGGCTTGGCTTCCAGGGTGCCAAGTCCCTTGGATAACAAAATGCAGAGCGTTTGGACATGAGCCACACACATCCTGCCTGGACTCCAAACCCTTCCTGGGAGACTCACAATACCCACTGCAGTACCCACAGTACACACCGCAGTACCCACAATGCCTACCACAGTACCCACAATGCCCACCACAGTACCCACAATGCCCGCTATGGTGTGACTGCTGAGGGAGCAGTTAGGCTGAATTGATTAGACAATAACGGCAGGAGAAAAAGGCTTGTACGTGTTCATGTCAGACAATATACTTCTGAGGACCGTTTTGACCTGTGCTTGGCTGACTGGAGAAGAAACTGCCGAGGTGGAGGCTGCTGTGGGAGGAGGTCACAAGCCCCGGGCCACCTGGATCACAGGCCCCCGAGGCCCTGGCCTCTGGTTTCCACCTGCTAAGGAACTTCCTTCACGCTTCCTAGTACTGGAGGACTTCCGGGGGACCCCGAGAGCCGCCACACCTTCCACAGGATCTTCTGGTACTTCAGCATCAGGCGGAGGACGTGGGCCGCAGTGCTGGCCAGCAGCAGCTCCTCGCGGTCCGAGTGCCTGCCCCTGCTGAAGAAGAGGTTGGGCGCCATCACGGTGGAGATGTTCCACACGCTCATGCGGTTCTTGGACTCGTTGGCGATCACTTTGTTGAAGAACGTCATGAGGGCCTGGCAGGAAACAGCACGGGGTCACACTGCCGTGCGGACCAGTGGCGGTCCCCACTCCCAGCGTGCGGGAAGCCTCAGGCGCAGAGAGCCCCCCACAACCTGCTTCAGAGGCACCAAGGAGGGAGGCGAGCAGGACCGAGTAACTGCACCACGCACGACTCTGCTTTTGTGGAGCTGATCGCACTGCAGCTGCTGTAAATAACACTTTACATTTCTCTGTCCTTTTTGCCTAAGCAAGTTTGGCAAATATTAAAATTAAGCACAAGCTGGAGAGAGAAAACACTGCTGCTCCAATAAAACATGAAATGAAGTTTTGTTATGAAGGAAGAAAAATAATCTTTAAAAAAACACCTTTAACTTATAGCATGACTGTTGAAAATGCTTTACTGTTTCTGAGAAAAAGAACTCATTTAAACAACGTGAATCTCTCATTCCTCAGCCCAAAATATAAAATACACGCAGTTGAAAACATTTTAAAAATTGCTTTGGGGAGCCTTTTTTCTATTCTGTTTTTCAATTTTGAGATTTTCAGCTAATCTCAGACACACGCTTATATGCAGCTGTTCTAAACATAAAAGAGAAACAGAAAAAACAAAGATTTAAGAAAGCTTAAAAAGTTTACCAAATCACCAGAGTATAGATATTTATCTGAACCTTTGGAAATTCATCAGGAGGACAGAAATCTCAAAGGAAGTGAGTGCTCTTTGGCTTCTGAAGTTTGAATTCCACTACAGAATCCACGGCAGGAAAATGCATAGCACATCATGGGAACAGCAGTTGAGATTCTAGTTTATTATAGGGCACGCAGTAGTCTGGGTGAGATACAGATCTTCACTCATCGCCCTCTTCTCAAACCCTGGCAGGTGGGGACCGCCACTGCACTATTTTACAACGAGGAAACTGAGGCAGAGAGATCGGAGCAGTGCTGCCCAGTATTGGCGGAGCCGGGACCTGAACCAAGAAGCACAAGCCCCTCGGCTGTTGTTCTGAAGTCGGCACCGCACCTGCCCCAACCTCAGTCCCAGGCACAGTCTGGGGTGGAAACTAAGATCACACATGTGTGACCCCCAGTACCAAATACACAAATAAATAAGTAAGTAAAATAAAACAAAATGGCAAGAGAAATCTTTACCAATATGCAGCAGAGAAATGAACTTGAAACAAAGAAAGAGACATTTGGGAGGAAGAACCACGGGCGATGACCCTACTCTGCAGATGTCCTGCGTTAATGGGCAAACCATTTCCTGGAGCATCTGTTCTTCATGGTAAAATGACCAGATTCTACCAGGTGATGCCCAAAATTCTAGAGTTACTTAAAATGTGTTTTCTTTATACAACATGAAAATTTTTAAAACTCAAAAATTCTACAAATTTCACTTACTGCAATTTCAAAAACACTAAAGTGATCGGTTCAGGCTCTACAATTGTAGTGTCTTGTATTTTTCGAATCACAGCATGGTCTCATTTGCTTCTGACATTGTTCCACTGAAGCTGCCCATTTGGGGGAGGCAGGGGGAGGGATGATATGAGGAACTGACCCCAGACCTTTGGACTGAACCACATGCCAAGCCCTTTTTCAATTTTTAAATTTTGTGACAAGGTCTAAGTTGGTTAATTTCCAAGGTGGGACTTGATCTTGTGATTCCTCTGCCTCAGCCTCTCAGGGTGTGGGGATTACAGGTGTGCAGCACCACACCGGCTTTTTCCTCCTCTCCAACTTCCCACACTTGGGCCAGTGCTAGGCACATGCTCAGACACTGAAGATCTCCCGAACGAACCGCATATGAGAAACATCGATGTCCAAAGACATTGTCTCTGCTGCCTTGCTCAGCACAGGACAGGAGGTGTACAGCTGTACAGATTGCACGGTGTCTGCATTTTCACACACAGCCCACCCCTAGGGGCCCCAGGCACCCACAGCAGGGGGCCGTGGGGACCTACCTGAGCCGTGTCCCTGTTGGCGTCCGGCAGCGCCATGACCATGAGGTGCAAGGCTTGAAGCTGTAGCCTGACGTGGGATCCTCCTGCAAGGAAACACAGACAAGCATGAACTGTCTTAAGGGGAGACCTTTTGACAGCCTCTCATGTGAACAGCAGGTGGCACAGGGGGGCTCCCACCAGCCCAGGGTGACGCAGATTTGGCTTTGGTGCTTGACAGGGTAATTGTGCTCGCTTGGACTGGAGCCCAGCCTGCTCTGTCAACTTCCCTTCTCACCCACAATGACAAATGTGACAGCCTCAGAAAAATGCGGGATTGGTCTAGTATTTCCCTTGTCACGGCATCTGCGCTGACCTGGCCTTGCTTGGTACCATAAGCAGAAAGTCACTGCTCCGTTCCGGAGGAGAAACCTTGCTTTCACATAATCAGGCAGCAGCTCATATTTAATTACCAGGAACCAGGATTGAATCCTGTATCTCCTATCCGCCCCGTGTGAGCCGGGCCGGGTCCCTGAGCCCTGCTGCTTCTCTGTGAAGTGGGAGCCATCGTGTCTGTCACGCAGGGCTGAGCTGGGGATTAAAGGAGTGACCAGGAACAGTGTCCAAATCAGCCCCAATCAGTCATGCTTGCCCGTGTGTGATCTTGGGTTTAAGATCACAGCTGCCGATTCTGGGACTTAACTGGGTCACTGGGAGAAGGTGGCTGTCCTTTGATCTATGGGACAGTTGAGCGTTTCATGGCTTCCTGACACAAGGTGGCGCCAGACGGCAGGCAGTTACAAGCCAGGTCCTGAGCTTCCGAGACCAGGGTCCCCAGCCAGGCTGAGAACTGGGGGTACGTGCAGGGCGGGAGGAACTGCCAGTGTCTGCAGTCACTGCACCAGGAAAAGTGGGAGGCGTTTACGGGCCCTGTCATGCTGTCCTGGCACCATCCTTGGGGTGGCGGGTGGCTGTGTCAAATGTGTAAACACATGTGGCACTGAAGATAGGGAGTGCACGCTGAGGAGCAACTGCCTGGGAACAGGAGCTGTCGGGGGTGCATCTCAGGACAGGGCACTTAGGGACACGCTGCCCCTCACTCCCAGTGCAACCCCAAAACACCACAAGGGAGGGGGAGACCCAGTCGGGCAGCTGCAGGCTTGCGAGCTCCCTATCTCTGCCGCCTTTGGAGAAGGGGGGCCGCTACCGGTGTAATTAAACTCTAACTTGGCAAATAACCCATCCGCCTTTGCCTTTGGAAACCTGGCCCTACACGCTTTGTGGTTAATACCTTTATAATTAATGTATTCAGTGCATCCTGGTAGAAAGCTTGCTTTATCATGAAGCCGTCGCTTTCCCAGAGTGATTCTGCTTTTTCCTGAAAGTAGCTGAGGTTGATTCATGAACTATTAGCTCATTAATGGTGTGGGTAATTCGGAGGCCGAGATTGAAAAGCGAAAGTAATTAACAGAATGGGGAAGGGGTTCTGAGTGTCCCAGGTGCAGCCCCTCCCACGGCTGCAGTGCCCCCCGCTTCGGGAGTATCTTCGCTTGGCTACAGCTTGCTTTGGGTGACAAAAAAGCCCCATTATTTCCTGGGAGTCACAGGATGTAATTCTGGGCTTCCTGTAGAGTTGGCGGAAATCAAATCAATCACCTGCAATCTATTGTTTCTCACTTAGAAAGTCCCATGAGGAAGCAGGCTCCTTGGTGAACCCTTCCAGGAGAAGTGTCAGATTGTCCCTGCAGGGAAGCATGCTGGCCCCCGGGGAACTCAGGGACGGGGACAGTGCTGGGGAAACTCACCAAGTCACCTGCCTTTCTTAATGTGGTTCCCCTGGCAGCTCTGGCATGGGAGGTCTGAGTCCTCCTTGGATAACTCATAACACCAAACCCCAAATTCCTCTACAGCCCCAGTCTGTTTCGATGTATTGTTCAGCACACAAACCACAGAGCAAGGGGAAACTCATAATTTTCCGCTTTTTTTCCAAGAGGACAAACACCATGGAAAATCCTGTTCTTTTTTTGGTTTGTTTGTTTGTTTTTTGTTTTTCTGAGAAGTAAAGAATTGTGCTCTCAGAATAGCTGAATAAGCTCCTACCAAGTCAACTGTCCTGAAGGTGCCAATCATCTCTGGAAAATGTTCCCACACAACTACCAGGGACAGAGGATACTGAACGAGGCAGGCAGGTGCCGGAGAGCTCTGGGTACCCAGGACACGGGGATGGCACAGGGTCTTGAGATGCTCTTTTCTCCTGGCCTTTGGTTTGAGATGCCGCCACGGTCAGGTCAGGGCTGCCCAGGATGGCCAAAGCTCGATAATAAATTACCCAAAAATCCTGGTCTAAATTACCCCAAATCCTGCTCTGAATACAAGAGTTCAAGGCAGCCCCAAGCACTGGAAAGTCACAGTGGAATCTCAGAAAGGAGAGAGGAAAGCCTGAGAGTTCTGGCATGAGCGCCCCTGGAATCTCGCGGAACCTCAAGGGTGCCACAAGGGGGCAGCAAAGGATGAGCTCACAGCAGGGGGACTCGCCCCACTGCTGCTGGCCTGAGGACCAGGGTCCACTGTAGTCCAGCCAAGCAGATGACCTGCCTGCAACAGCGACAGTGAACAAGGTTGACCTAGAATGTTACCCCTCCCTGACACCCGAGGACCAGCCCCGAGAGGACTCTGAACTGCAGCTACGGACGAGGGTTCTGAAGCTGGTCATGGGACTATCCTAGAGGAGGTGAAAAAATATGATTAGGGGTTAAAAGATGAGGAATGATTTAAAAGGCAGGGCCCGGCAGCGGGCAAACAAAACACTCGCTCAGCCTTAACCGGAAACTCTAGAACTGGAAAAAATATATCATAGCTGACACCAAAATCAAAGAAAGGGACAAGCTTTTGTTTCTCAGCAAATTTTTCTCAGAAAATAAAAACATGAGATCTTACAAGGAAAACAGATGCCTGTCCCCATGGCATGGAAATAAAAGCTCAGACAAAGGCCCTATCATGGTCTCTTACTGAAGGAAGGAAACTATTTTGTGAATCAGGTTTAGTGAAAACTTTTAAAGATTGGGAGCGACTCAGGACAGACCTGTCATGCGGCTTGGATCTGTCGGGCAGCCACGGACGTCACTTGCTAAGCTCACACTGGGTTCAAAAACGTGAAACTGAGGCTGACACTTTCAAATCAAGAGTCTCCCTGCGTAAGCCTGGACTTGGCTCTCGGCCCTGCACGGCAACTGTCACCTAGAGCTGTGTGCGGCCAGGGTCACCCTGTCAGGCTGGCCACGGCCCTTCTCTGTCCACATGGCATTGCCGCCTCTTTAACAGCCTCTCTGCACTGAGCCCTGAGCTCCTCAGGCTGTCACCAAAGCCGCCGCTCTTCTTCTGTACACTTTTTTTTTTTGCTGTTTCCTGTACACTATTCAACCTCTGTGGTCCAGCCATGGCAGTCAGATTCTCCCCTGTCCAATAGAGCACAGGTCCCCCCAGCTGTGCTGCCCAAGATGTCACCTAAGGCCAAACTGGTGGGCAGATCTGGTAACTTTTCAGAAACATGACATGACATTGTAATTCTCAGGGACAGAATGTCCGCGTGTGTGGCAGGCGGCATCTCCAGCCCTGGACCTCAGAGGGAGGGGTGGAGGGACTTCACAGTCTTCAGTGGACTGTGACAAGAGAGCCACTGTTCTAGATGGCTCCAGTCAGCACCCACGGCAGCCCTGACCAGTCCCGGTTATCTGTCATTACAGGGCAGCAGTTAAAGGTAAAAACCTTGACTGCACTGCTGATGGACTGCGTGGGAACCCACCTCCACGGCTCTGCCCCGGAGTGAAGGCAGAACCCGCTCGCTGGCTGCCGCCTAAGCCCTGGGCTGTAGGCAGGTGAGCCCTGGCTGTCACGCTCAGCATTTCACCCACGCGCGTCAGGAGACCGCAAATCCCTCCACGGGCACCGCAGTGCACTCCGCACCTCTCTCCTGTCTGCTGGACCTTACTGATACCTGAGCCCAAAGGGGCGGCGGCCACCTACTTTCCAGCAGCGCGACGAAGGCAGGGATGTATTCCACCGGGAAGAGGGAGGTGGGCAGCTCTCGGAAAAACGCCTTCAGCATCACCGCGGCTTCTCTGTGGCACATCTTGTCCCATTTAAATTTGTCGGCATTGAACTTGGCATCCAGCTCTTCACGGTATTGCTGTAAACCAGGGAGGGCAGGCAACACTCAGTGGGTTTTCCACGCCCCCCCCCCCGCGTCCCTCTGCAAACTATGGCTAATAAGCTACTTTTGCAAAGACATTGATAACGCAATTGTGTCTCAGCCTGGTTTTCAACGTGATTAGAGGAACAAAATGGGTATTTGTGAATTCTTTCTTTCTTTCTTTCTATCTTTCTTTCTTTCTTTCTTTCTTTCTTTCTTTCTTTCTTTCTCTCTCTCTCTCTCTCTCTCTTTCTTTCTTTCTTTCTTTCTTTCTTTCCCTTTTTGAGACAGGGTCTCAGTATGCAGTTCAGGCTGGCCTTGAGCTCACTTTGTAGCCCAGGCTGGTGTCGAACTTGCAATGATCCTCCTGCCTCAGCCTCCCGAGTACTGGGATTACAGGTGTGCGCCACCACGCCTGGCATGAATGAATTTCTAAACACAGTTTTTGAAAAAAAGTTTTTGTGTGCTATCAGGGTTCAAAACCCAAGACCTTCACACTGAGCTACATTCTCAACCTTTTTTTATTCCTTATTTTGAGACAGAGTCTTGCTATGTCACTAAATTGTCCAGGCTGGCTTTGAATTTGTGACTTTCCTTCCTCAGTCTTCCAGAGTGCTGGGACGATAGAACTGCATCACCAGGCCTGACTCAAATATATTTTAAAAATAATGTGGATCTTGAAATAATTAGCCGAATCTACACAAGTCTAAATATCTTTACTTAGATCCTGGTTTTATTTGTGTGGCGTTGGCAGGATGCCCCCCGCCATGCGATGGACACACAGCTGGCTGTTGACAACGTCTCTGTCCTCTCCTTTTGCGCAATCCCTTCTGCCACCCTCACTTCTGTTCCTAAATTAGACCAGGATGGCGCAGCTCTCCTGGGGCCACAAACAGAGCCAGGCGAGTCCCAGCAGAGCCATTGCGACCTCACTGTAGCAGGCAGACCAACAACACCTTCCTGGAGCAGTGACAGCACATGTGTGGCTTTTACAGGGCAAGTTTTGGCTTTGCAAGGCTGACAGCACTGTGCAATTGCTCTTTTATTTTTTAAATAACTCCTTAGGCTCTGTCTTCCACATTTTATGTTCTCCATTTGATTATCAGTGCCAACCTTCTCCATGTTTCTTTTCCAAAATCGAACTAATATTTTTTTTCATGTTCCCTATAAGGTTCATGTATAATGCTAGGAAGTAACTTCTCCAAACAGGATACCG
Organism: Hydrochoerus hydrochaeris; assembly: GCA_004027455.1. NCBI lineage: Eukaryota > Metazoa > Chordata > Mammalia > Rodentia > Hydrochaeridae > Hydrochoerus > Hydrochoerus hydrochaeris. The sequence continues at coordinate 32,963 of PVLA01009503.1, read as the reverse complement.
GATACCCTCGGTTTTTTAACCTTGTGCTTTGTCCTCGTGAAAATTCTGATTCTTCTGGCCTTGAGCATGCACGGCCAGGCAGTTCACTCACTGCACTTCTTCTACCTGGATGAGCTCCTTAAACACAGTGCCAGGCTCCCAGAGCCTGCAGAAAGGGGACCCTCTGCAAACCAGCTTCTACAGAGACCCCTAATTTAGACCCACTGTCTGCCTCTGCTGATGAATTTGAGGCTTTTATTCTGGTCCTGGAATCCAATAGGGATACGAGAGCTGACCAAGCAATGCTCTGCAGATAGGTATGTTTGATAAAGCTGTCTGCACACATTAAGTTCGCCCTGGGGCTCATGCCCCGGGGGCTCTGGGAAGAGGAGTCTGCGTCTGCAGGCATCTCGCAGTCTAGCGGCGGAGCTTTTTCAGGAGTGGCGCTAGCTCTAGGGTGCAAATGCTGCGGCAGAGGCCCTGTATGGCCGCTGAGCAGCCCCGAGAGCTGGGATCCAGGCTGCTGGGGCCAAGTGTGCGGAGGAGCTTGAGGGCAGAGGGTGCAGGAAGGCGCCCCGGCCAGGAGGAGCTGCGCAGAGGAACCACAGTGCACGGAGGTCCAGCGTGACCAGGCTTCCAGCTCCAAGGGGACAGGGATGCGTCCTGCAGGCAGTGAGGCAACTCGGACCATTTCTAAGCAAGGGGCCGGCAGGTTAGAATCATCCTGTCTGACAGCTGGGTGGAAAGATGACTGAGTGAGTGTGGCACTTCGTGCGGACCAGGGACAGGGAAGGGGCAGGAGCCCAGTTACCGGCTATGACACCTTGTCTGGTGATGGACAACCAAGGACTGACCTGGATATGCAGCTATAGAATAGAAAGGAGGGGTATCTAAGAATTACCGAAGAGGCACCATGCCCAAGGACCACCGCAGGCTGCATGCGAGACCCACAGAGGGATGCGGTGGTCCAGGATGACTTCCTGGCTAGGATGGGTGTGTGAAGGGGTGGCTAACAGAAAACACAGGAGGACAGGTGAGCAACGCCCACAGTTCCCTGGTCCCCCTGCTATAAAGCAAAAGATAAATGGTTCTTCAAGGGGGGAGGAAGCATCTGCAAAAGCAGAAGAATTAAAGCTTATTTCTCATGCACCGTGGCCAAAGCAAGCATCTGAATCATGTGCATGATGTGCAGCTACAGCCAAGCAGTGCTCCACAAAGGAGCTGGGAGCACACAGTGGTGACAGGACAGTGTCTTCAATAAACAGTACCAGGACAATTGGGCACCCACATGGAGGACTTAAGTTGGACCCCTGTCTCTCACCAGCAGCAAAATTCAATTCAAAATGGATTAAAGACCCAAGCTGAGACCTGAAACCATGAAACTATTCAAAGAAAGCACAAGGGAAATGCATGAGGACACTGGAATGGACAAGGATTTTTGGGCAAAGTCCTCCAAAGCACAGGAAACAGAAGCAAAAATAGACAAAGGGAATTCTATTAAAGAGCTCCTGCTCAACAAAGGAGAGAAATCAGCAGAGGGAAGAGACAACCTCTCTATTGGGAGAAGATGTTTGCAAACTATACCTCTGAGAAAAGGGTTAATATCCAGAATATTTAGGAAACTCAAAAAACGAGAAATCATCAGCAAGAACTGACGTGATTAAAATGTAGGTAAATAGACCTAAACGGACCTTTCTCAAAAGAGGACATAGAGATGGCCAGTACCACCATGGAAATCATCAGGGAAATGCAAATCAAAGCCACAGCGCAGCAGCGGCAGCTCTGCATCAGTGACCTCCGTCACTGTGACAAGATGCTTGAAGGTAAGAACTTCAAGGAGGAAAGGTTTCTTTTGGATCACGGTTTCTGAGGTTTCAGTCCATGGTCCCTGGGTCCATTGTTTTTTGGCCTGGGGGAGGTGTTGCTGACAGGAAACACAGCCGGAGGGGGAGCAGTGAGCTTTGGCCTGCGAGGCAGAAGCATTGTGGCAGAGGGAAGCTGCTCACCTTAGTCAGGAAACAGAAAGAAGAAGACAGAACCAGGGCCAGAGGCGAGATGCAGTCCTCATGGTCACACCCGCCACGATTCACTTCCTTCTACTCAGGCCCATGTCCTCGGTGACTGTCACCTCCCAATAATGCTGTCCCATTGTGAGTCTATGGAGTTCACCTCCCAGAAGTCACAGCCTTCGTGACCCAATCACCTTGCAAATGCCCACATGCAAACGCCTAAGAATCCTGAGGGAAATCTTAGATCCAAACCATAATGACTTCAGAAACACCGATTATCAGAAAGATCAAGGTAAGAAATGGTGGTGAGCATGAAAGGAAAAGAAAAGAACCCCCTGTCCGCTGTTGTTGGGAATTTAACTTAGTCCAGCCATGGTGGAAAACAGCATGGAGGATCCTCAAAAAATTACGAACACAGTTCCTATATGTCCAGCAATCCCACCTCTTGGGTCTACATCTGAAGGAAATGAAATCAGTGTCTCAAAGACACAGCTACATTCTCAAGTGGATCGATGTTCTGTTCACAGCAGCCAAGAAATAGAAACTGACTGATGCATCCGCCACTGATGACCGTACAAAGGACGCACGGTCCGCACATACGACGGGACACTACGCAGCCACAACAGGGTGAGACCCTGGCGCTCGTGTCAGTGGACACGGAACTGGGATCACGTGTGTCATGTAAAGTAAGCCAGGCAGAGGAAGACAAGTGTCACAGGATACCACTCCTAAGTGGAATGGGGAAAAGCTGCCCTCAGAGAAGCAGAGTGGAACACTGGTGACAGGAGACTGTGGACAGTGCTGTGGCAGGCACTGAGCGCCACTCACCTAACCACAATTGTGCCTCAGGACCGTGAGCTTCTGGATACCACACAGCAGGGTGACTACAGCTAATGGAATTGTTCTATTCATTGTGGACAACTAGAAAAAAAGGAGTCTGAGGGTTTCATGATAAGGAACTGCCGAGTGTTGCAGCCAGGCTTGCACCCCAGTCTAAACGCAGTGCAGTTTGCTCAAGGACGGAAACCCCCACAGGTACATAGTTTTTTAAAAATTTATTCATTAAAACACATTTTTAAAAAATGACCTTACTGAGATGAAATGGGATCATGTAACCGAAAGCTCTCAGCAGGGCCACCCCTGTGATTCTGCCCCTCGGGCCAGGGCCCAGGTGACGTTCTGGGGAGCAGTGCCACATCTTCCTGTCAGGGTGGCTGGGCAGAGACAGCACGGAGGGAGGGAGAATGGCCCCTCTGGTTCCGGCCACTGTGGGCTGCAAGGTAGGGAGCAGAGCTGGCTTCACAGCGCGGCCCTGAACGCAACGCCACGCAGGTAGGCGCGAATGGTCCCAGCCAGGACAGGGAGCACTGGAGAGCCAAGAGGCGGGTTTTCCGCCCACTGTCCGTGCGAGCAGAGGCCGGGGCGGGAGCTGCTTCCTGAAGCCTCCTCTGAGCTCAGATCCAATTAGAGGCTGCTTCACCCCAATGCTGCGGGCAAGCCTGTGGCCACAGCTTAGAGCAGAGACCAGCACGCCAGGCAGGGCACCTGCCCCGCACTGACAGCCGCCCCTGAAGCAGGCACAGGAGGTACAGAGGACAGTCACGCTGGTCCCATCTTCATACATCTCCCCAGCGCAGGCATTGCTGTCATGTTTTGCAGAGAAAATCATCCAACACCCTAAGCATCAAGTTAGCTCCCAATGACCCGAGGCCCTCAGTGTGGGACCGGCTCCACAGCCAGGTCCCAGCTGGCTCCACCCTAGCAGCTTTGGCTCGGAGCTGCTTCTCTCTGGGGCTCACTGTGTTTCTGGCACAAAGCCAGGCCAGATCGCTCCCCAGAGGAGCCCCAGAGAGCTGGTGTCATTTACTTGGCATATGCAGGGACAGTCCTAATGGAGTTCAGAAGATACTGTGTTTGTGCAAGGACAGGCTGATGGAAAGTAGTCCAGCCAAGGAGATTTTAAATGAGAAACAAGAGGAAAGCCGTGAGGGACCCTGAAGACACTGCATCTCCGGGCCGCTTGACTCGCCTGCCCGTCTCTGCTCTCCAGCCCAGGTTTCTCACACACACATAGGCTGTTTTGGGGCTTGAGGCCTGAGAACATCTGGATGGAATTTTTCAGACTAATGGGCGGTGGAATAAATAGGCTGACACTACACAAAAACCTTCAGGGGAGCGGAGGGATGTTGACATCATCCAGGCTCAGGAATGTGCCGGCCCCAAAGCGCTTCTCAGCCCAAGAGGCGCTCGAGAGGAGCAGGGTCTGCTGGTGTGTGAGCCTGTGCCCGCGGGGCAGGGCCTGTTTCGTTTTCAAGTTTGGTTATTTACAAAAGGTGATTTAGTTCATATCCACTATGCTTTTCACACACACACACACATACACACACACACACACACACACACATGCACACACACGTACACGCACGTGCACATACACAGACACAGGAACCAGAGAGAATCTGTGTAAATGCAACCTTCAGTTACAGAGGGCGGGGTCTGGGTCTGTTTTAGGAAATCGGCTCCTTTGACTTCCTTTCAGGCCTTTGATGCTGCTGACAGGGAAAGTTTTGACCACAGCAGTGGTAGCTTTCAGTCTCCTGCCTGCAGGAGTTTATATATCTAAGGAACAAACTCATGAGGAACCGGGGCAAACAGTAGCTCAGTATAGCAAGCATGAACTCTAAAAAGAGCCAAGCTGCCTTTCCTTTTTGCTTTCTTTCTTTTTCTTTTGTGACACAGAGTCTCACTGTGTGTGTAGTCCAGGCTGGCCTCGAACTCGCAGCGATCCTCCTGCTTCAGCTTCCTGAGTACAGGATACCAGCTTGCTGAGCTGCCTTTTAAGGGAAGTTTTGCCTGCAGTTGTCATTGGTCAGCTCTGCTTTCTGGGAGCCTGTATCTCCCTCCATGCCCCAATGTCTTGGTTCACTGGTGACACACTGGTTCCCCACCTCAGCTCTCCCTTCAAAAGAGAACTTGTTCCATTCACTTGCAGAGCTGCAGGCCCCTGACCCGACCTGGGCAGCTGCTGGCCCTCTGGGTTCACCTTGGCTGTGTCCTTTGAAGGGAGCCCAGGCAGAGCAGAGCTGAGCAGGGCATGGGGCTGCCTGGGGGAGCTCCAGGCCAGCCTGTACCACAGGGCTCCCCATCTGTCCCCCTTTAGCTTTCAGGGGCACAGGTCTCCAGAGCTCTCTTCTGTGGCAAATCTTCCTCAGCATTAGGCCTCTGGGGGAGGAGACATGGCCTAGTTATTGTCCATTTCCACTTCAAAAACCTCCAGTCACACTTCTGAAGAGAAGCCCTGAGACTTCTGAGACAAACAGAACTTTCCGGCACACATACGGAGACAGACAGAGGAAGAGGAGCCTTCCCGCGTGCGCGGAGCCTGGCCTCCAAATAGATCTGAGGCAGCCAAACGCATCTCTCCTCCTTCTTGCCCTCCCCTCCGGGTTCGCCATCTAGTGCCCGCCAGCCAGGGCTGAGCCGTCTCCTTTGTCCACCCCCTGCCCCAGCTGACGCAGGGAGAGTTCTCACTGGAGGCTGGGGAGGGAAGCTCTTCTACTCAGTGCCTCTGTCCTCTACCATGCTGTGACCTTCACTGCTGTGGGGAGGGAGAAGGCACAGGGACAGGTTTCCAGTGTGGACAGGAGTGACACTGTCAGTGGAGCTGATTCAGAACTGGGCCTTACACACACTCCCGTGAAAGGGGAGACACAGTGTTTTCAGGCTTACAGCAGCGGGTCATGGAGATAAGGGCTGGTGGCTTCCGTAAGACACAGAATTGAGACACTAAGCCCGGAGCAGTGACGGGCATCTCGAGACTGAAGACAGTGCATTGGCCCTTTGTTTTGTTGTAGGTTGCTTATGGATTGTTTTAATTTAAAAAGTTCATGGAACAAATGTAGACGACTAGACTGAGATCAGTACCAGCATCAAATACATAAATAACATCAATGACAAAGCCTGGATTCCTGGTTGCATTTGAGCTGGGTCTAGACAGCTTAGATCACTAACTGGGACAAGAGGAAACACTGGGTACCTTAACTTTGGCGGTACATCCTGAAAGTCGAAAAATTCCTTCAGATTCCAGACCGGACTCTTCAACTTTCTCAAAAAACTGTAAAGCAAGGCGACAGGACAAAGTAAGTACCTCTGCATGATCACAGACACCTGGACAAACATTGAAGCTGACTAGGACGGCAAAACCCCAAGCCTGCATTCCTGCCAGGATTCCAGGGTCTTGTTAAACACTTACAGATGCCCTACAAGGTCAGCGTGTCCTCCCAAGTGCAAATGAGCAAATGGAGACTTAACATCCCCGAGATCCACCCTGTGCCTGGTTAACAGGCTGCCTCGTAACCATGTTAAGTTTTGATGGCGACACCTCTTTGTGCAGACTGACTGGCAAGGAGGAGTCAATCCATCGTCGTGAGCGGAGACTGCTCTGGATGACGGTGGTGACCGATGAGCTCATTTCATCCTGGTGATAACCCTATAAATCGGTCCTATTATTATCCCATTCTACTGCTGAGCACACTGAGGCATGGGAAGGCTAAACAACTGGCTTGGCTTCCACATTGCTATGGGCTTAAGGAGCACTCACACCGCCAGTGATGACAGCTTTCACGGGCAGAGTGACCGATGTGACACGAATCCAGATTTGCTTTAGTGCTCACCAAGCACCTGCGATCTGCTGCCACTGGCTAGGTTCCCTCTGCATTCTTACACCTGCAAAGCCACTTATATCTGTGCACTGAACCTTCTTAGATTTTCATAGATTTTCTTGAAATTGACTTTACGAGGGGGACTAAAGGCATAATTCTAGCTTTATGCGAAGAAGGGAAGAAAGTCTCAGAGCTGCGTGCGCGTGGACCTGGACACACACCCAGCCTCCTCCCACGCGGCTGGCCCCTCAGGAGGAGGAGGGAGTGGCCCCGAGCTGGGGCGCCCTGGCTGGAGAGATGGATGGGGCATGAGACGGGGCAGTGGTGGGGCCATGGCCACAGGGCTGCCACCGGCATCCTCTGGCTGTCTGGTTTTCACCCTGCTGCTTTTGTCACCAGACCTGAGGGACAGCTCAGCTTGGGGTATTTACTGCCAGTAGAATACAGGAAGACAGAGCAGGGGTCAGTGGGAGTAAAGTTGCTGTATGTTTTCTCCATTTGTATTTTTATAGACCATTTAAAAACTCGTGCTGGATTTTAGCGAGATCTGTTTGGATTGCTGACTTGGGACACCACGGGATGTCTCTGCGGGGAAAGTGCACTCGGAAATGAGGAACAGATCAGCATAAGGCAGCATGGCTGGAAATTGGGTGTGAGCTGTCAATCTGGGACAGCTGTCAGTCATGCCAGACGCACATGCAGTGCAGCTTCAGAGCCTTGTGCAGGACCCTCGGTCTGTCACAAAGGAAGGGCATAAAGCACACTGGCCATTGACCTTTTGGTTGCTGTCTTGCTTTTGCGGTGGCCTGCTCTACACCTGGAGCATATTTTCTCTTCTTCCTGGGCCTGTGTCATGAAATACAGCATAACAGTAAACCCGCTGCTCAGCCCCGAAAACCACAGAGACTGTCACGAGGGACAGTCCAGACACATCACTGAAAGCTCTGTTCCACCAAAGATCTAGCTCTAACTTCTGTCTGCCTGTCACACCTGAAAAATCACCAGAACAAGCAGATTTTTAGATTTTATTCACTTTTGTCTGGAAAACTCAGGAAATAGTTACACAGCCATCTTTTTAAAAATTCAACCTAGGATATAAATCAACAAATACTACACAATCCATAAATACATCGGTAACGGTTAAGGTCCGTCTTTAGCCAGATCAATGAGCAAACCCTTGGAAAAACACAACTCACACACAGATGATGTCTGAAAAAGTACTGGAAAGAAAAGGAAGCCAGGAGGCAGAGGCTCCAGGGGTGCCAGGGGCTCCCCATTTGTTGTGGTCTACTCACTTTCTGTAGCACAAGGGGGACTTTGACTGCAGGGTCTTTCTTGTGGTCATTGTCTAGGAGCATGGTAAGCGGAACTCCGAAGATTCCGGTGTCTTCATTATGGGAGAATCAAGGGAGAAAGAGAAAAGAATCAGAAAAGCAACTCTTTTACACCAGCTTGCCAGGGTCAAAGCTGGAAGTGATCAGTCCTCTCAGTTACCTCGTCCTTTGACTTTCTCTGTTTTGTTTCTTTTCAGCTGAATTCCAAAGGCATCAAAAAAGGCGGTCAACTCGATCAGAGAGAGATGGCGGATCTTCTTCATGTCCTCAGCTGACAGGTCTCCTGCTTCAGTGAGCCCAAATCTGGTCTTCTGGACAATAAATTTCTAAAAAACAAAAGGAAGATATTAGAGTTTTATGGCCAAGGAAAATTATTATATCGTCATCCAATGCCAGCAGGACATTTTACAGCTGTTACAGTTTATGTCTAGACACCACCCCAGCCTCATGTGCATTTAGGTGGGGCTTTGGGGATGCAATCGGATTAGCTCACTGATGAGTTTACAGCTCACTGTGATCCTGGGAAGTGAAGCGTGGTAGGAGGAGGTCGGGCACTAGGGCCATGGCCTGAGGGGTCTGTCTCCCTCCTTCTCCCTTGATCTCTCTGCTTCTTGCTTCCATGCGATGGGGCTGTCTCTCCACTGCCATGCTGCCTTGCCTTGGGGTCAGCTCATTATGGTTTGGAATCTACAAACTGGGAGCCAAAATAAACCTCTTCTCCTTTAATTTGTGAGTGTCAGGCAAATTTTCCCAACAATGAAGAAAGTAACTAAGACAATGGCAAAACATGATATTTGCAAAAATACTCCGAGGAGCATGTTGGGTCACAGAGATACTGTTGGTGTGTCAGAATTACCTCCTGACTTCATCATCACAATTGTGGAAACTGCTTTCTCAGATGGGATATCCTGCCCCATCAAAGAGCAAAGGAGCTGAGCACCACAGGGATTTTGCACAAGTTCCCAATCTGGGTGACATGTGGCACACACCTATGAGATGACACACCTAGGTCTTGCCTAGGGGAGCTGTGGGCGGTCTTTGTACAGGCAGTTCCTCTCCTTAAATCAGGTTTTGCACACTCCACAACTACACACTTTACAAGACCTTTAGTAACCTCCCCGTGGTCCGGATTACCCATGCTCACTGAGATAGCACCTAGTCTACCTTAAAAACTAGATGGAAATGATTCCAAATTCTTAAAAGAGCAAAACACATTCAAAGCACAAAAAAATCTTACTAACCTCTTGAAGACAGCAATACTGTAATGTCTTTTATTTCCACAAAAGGAAATAAAATGCACTAAAAGACCCATGAAAAGAATCTGGGAGCATTGTGTGCAGTCTAAGAAAGATGACTCTCATATAATATCCAAAGGGCTATTTTTTCTGAGAATTGGACATTGAAAAATATGCCAAAGCAATAGAACAAAAACTCATAGTTTTTCAAACTACAAAGCTTTAAAACACACCCTCCACAAGGATTCCCTAGGTTGGAGGCAACTTGGGGATACCACACCATCTGCCAGTGCCTTGCAAGCCCAAGGGCTTAAAAGTAAGACAGCACAGTGCAGCACGCAGCTTGTGCTATTACATGCTTTTCGTTACCTTCCATTCTTCCTGAGACCAAGGTCCCCTTGCAAGGACCCTTAAGAACCATTTCGCCCATTGTGCAGGTGTTGCATGCTGAGCCTGGCTGAGTCCTTCCCACGAGTTGGACCAGCACTACAGTGGTCACTCCTCGGGAGGAGGCAGCTTTGATGAGTAGAACTTTCTGGCACAGTTCTCTACAGAGACCTATAAAGACGGGCTTCCCTCTCCATCTTTGAACACCACTCTGCCATCCAATGTGCAGGCTTTTTGGGGACCAGGAAGGGTGGGAACTTTGGACACCTGACTAAGCCTCTCAGGGCCTCAGTTTTCTCATCTGTAAAAGGGAGTCATCTCCAGGGTCCCCTGCAGCTAGAGCCCCTGGTTCCACATCAGGCTGGGGCACAGTGCATCTTCCTCACCCTCTCCCTCTCCCCCATCTCAGAGTGGTTGAGTGGGAACGGGCTGGGCTGTCTGGTACGGGCTTGTCCTGAGGACTCACTCCTTTAACTCTGACACAGCCTGAGCCCTGTGCATGCAGCCTGTAGCTCTGATCAGCAGAGAACACGCAGGTCTCCAGGCCAGGAATCCTGCAAATATGTGTGTATTCAACGAGCTGCAAATGGATGAGTGTGACCTCATGCTGGGTCAGGCTTCTAGGCCACAATGTTCAGACACACAGAAAAAGGCTTTCAGGACAATAGGGCGCCTGTCTCTTGGTGACACCAGTTCTTGGTTCTCCTGAGTTTTTAACATCTGTTCTCTGAATGCTTGCTTCTAGGACCATGAGATACATGTACAGTCAGTGTCTGCACTGACTCACGAGTGAGGGTAAGAACACTCACAGGCTCAACTCCCACTTCTATGTGGTGCTGAGGACCTACATGGCCCATGTGTTGAAGGCTTGCTCCTTTGTCTGTGGAACTACTGAGAGCTGGTGGGACCTTCAGGAGGCGGAGCTTAGTGAAAGGAAGTGAGGTCACTGGGGGCGTGGCCTTTCCCCGTTTCTCATTTCACTTCCTGCCCACCTGTGGTGAGCAGCTTGTTCTACCTGTGCTCTGCTGTGAGCCGCTCCTGCCCACACATCGCAGGCCAACCGACCACGCCGCCACCTCGCTAGGTGTCAGCCAAAATACATCTTTCCTCTTACTCAAAGCAATGGAAAGCTAACTAACCCAGTCTGGGAAAGCAGATTCAGGAATTGACGTTCACAGCTTCTCAGCACAGCTCTGCTAGGCGCAGCTAAGTGGGTGCCCCCACCCCACAGCGCCCACAGCGGCGGCCGGCAGCGCTCATGCCCAGCCTCCCACCCGCTTGGCGCTGACAGTTTTTGTTCCTGTGTTTTTAAGTCCTCAGTGTGACCCGTGGAGAAGTTCCAGAAAGTTACTGGAACAACCACAAAGGGTTTCACTTACAGTTAGAGCGTAGTCTTCCTTCTTCATTTCTGATTTCTTCAATTTATTTCTTTTTGGAGCCTCTGTAACCATTTCTGAGTAGGACACTTCAAAGGACAGCTCTTCAGCCTCTGTTGAAATGTTCTTTTCCAGATAGTCATCGTCTCAAAAAAAAAAGATGTAGGATATCTAATACGCCACCCTACCAATACTGCTTACCATTAAACAGCCACAAGAGACTCACAGGGTGACCCCCAAGCACATGAGATGTTTACGTCCAAATAAAAGCATCAGCTCCCTGTGCGGCGAAGCAAGGACGCGGTGAAATCCACTTGATGTGAGTGAATTTCTACCACTATCCAAACAAACCTTCCCTTCAATCTGAGTTTTAAATGTTGGCTTTTTATGTCTCGGAAAGTTTGCCGCTGAGAACTATTTAGAGCCAAAGCCCCTAAACTGGGTACTTCCATATATTCTTATATTATTAATTAAACTCCACTAGGCTCGGTGGCATTGCTCTTGGGGGCCAAGGGGAAGGAAGGGGAGGTTCCCGCTAACTTTGCTCCATTTTTATTCTCTTGTGATTCTTCCCCAAAACTGCAGAATATTTGCCTCTCAAAATCCTGTCAATTTCAGTTAGACACCCCATGAGGTTTGTCAAGGCGAGCCAGAGGGAAGAGCTGCGCTTGGGTGTCCCGCGTGCCTCAGGAGAAGCCGGGCAGGGCCGGCAGGGCCCCCCAGCTGTGCTGGTCTTCAGCCAGTCGGAAAGTTAACTCAGCAGACGGACACCTGTGACCAAACCAGAGGAAGCCAGGCACTATCGGCGCAGCCCCACCCTTTGACTTCTGACTTGGGCTTGGCATTTTGCTCTACTGTGGGGCAAAACTGCTTGTGCAGGATAAATAACTACTTGTATTTTCAACTTTTGCTAGCACATGCTTGCAGCACACAACGATTACACGCACTGTGGTACAGAGCACAGCTCAGTTCTTTTTATGTCCCCTCTCCCTCCCTCTCCCGCCTCCATCTCTACATCCTCTTCCCATTTGGAAAAGCTCTATCTCCTTGTTTTTTATTATCTAGCTTTCATTTTCCTCTTGAAATTATTTATATGTTAGGTTTCTGATACTAGATAAATTATTTAAGTTTATGTGATTATTTCACTTACCATTTTGGTCTCAAGGTGCACCCACCTTTGTACAAATGCCTCAGATTTACCCGTCTTCTTGGCTAAGCAGTGCTCCATTGTGTTTATACATCACCTTTTCTATATTGCTCAAAAAAAACCCTAAAAATTGCTCCTATTTGATTACAGAAAGAACTCCTCTTTTGCCTCTTCTATGAAAAGTATGTGAGGAAACAGGGAAAAAAGGAACAACTAGAAAAATTACAAGATTTAATTCATTTTACATTAAAAGTTGGGTGAACAAATTGAGAAGACAACAGATTTAAAAAGTCTGAACTAACTGAAAAACGCCCTGAGTGGACACAGTAAGAATTCATCAAATGGCAAAAGCAGAATTGTACTTTTCCACTTGTTGCACAGAGACCTGCCCTCAAGAGAGATGAAGGGACATTACTAGACAGCACTCTAAAGCCTCAGGGACCTAGAGACAGTCTTTGGAGACCAGAGACCACACAGGTTGGGCTCCAGACCACAGGGCCAGCGCATGAGACTTCTCTCCCCTGAGGGCACGACTCGAGTTGCATCCCGTTAGAGCAGCACGTATGTGACGCGGGATAACTTCCGGCAAGTCTGTTCTCTGCCTTCCTTTTTCCTGGTGTCAACTCTTCTGTGATACAATTTGTACACTACCTGATTTACCATTTAATGTGAAGCATACAAATCAGTGTTTTTGGTTGATTTGAATTGGGCAATGATAGCATCACGGAGCTCAGGAACTTTCTGTCAGCTTGACCTCTGGGGCGTTTGATGTGGGTGCTGACTGTACAAACATCGAACAGACGGGTGTGCAAGGACAGCACCCAACTGCCAGGGAGCTGAGCAAGCACAGAAGTGCGGCTTTGGGGATCAAGACAGACCCCTTTCTGAGCCCAGGCAGGGAGCCCGCCTGTCCAGCGAGGGGCCGATGCAAGCTTGCCCTGTCCTTGCAGGCTGCTGGGAGCAGATCCAGCAGCTGAGCAGCTTCTCCTTTTGTGAGGACAGGGACGGAGGGAAGGGCCACCTTCCGGTTTGGCTCGGCTAATGGTCTCATGTGACAAACTTGGGTGTCCGGGGTGAGTGGGAAGAACAAGTGCTGGACACCACAGCATCATGATGGGGAGAAAAACATGCTTATAGGTAAATTTTAGGAGCTGACTCCTGGGAGGCAGGAGGGTGGTCACAGGCAGGGGTCAGGGTCCTAAATCCCAGTTAGACAGGAGGAAGGAGGTCCAGGGTCCTACGGCACAGGAGGGTTTCCATGACAATAACAGACAATACAGTGCAAACAGGGGGAAAGACGTGACAGGGCTTGCTGTGAAGAAGGGACACACAGGACAGAGAGGTCTAACCCGATGTGAGTATCACACAGTGCCTGTGTCGTGATCATGCGTGGACTGCACAGACGTGTGAAAGTTGATGTGTTTGTGCATCAGCTTAAGATACCCTAAAATACACCATGTAAAAGACACCATGTTGAGTCCCAGGACAGCAGCCAGAGGACACAGCTCAGTCTCAAGCAGAGGACACTGCACTCACCACTCAGCGGGCTCGGAACCGTTGGCCTGGACTCTGCAGCGCCGTTGGCGTGGGCCGGGATGTCCGGGATGGCCTCGAGTATGGACTGCCAAGCAAGGGGAGACGAGCACACCGCAGTTAGCAATGTGCAGTCTGACTCCCGCTGCAGCCTGCATGAATTCCGTTCACAAGAAAACCCGTTTCTTAATTGCACAGGTGGCCTGCGTTGACTTCCTTTGTTTCTGCACTCATTGTAGGTGCAGACAGCTCACCAAGGGTTCTCCAAAGGGAGCTCCATCAGGGTCCACCAGTGCTTAGATATGTCTTGGTATTCACTGGCTAAGTTGTACAAATTTACACTGCTTGATGACATATAACCTGATAACTGTCTCAGCTGTTAAGCTCGATGTAGATTGTCTTAATTATATTAATATTACCACAGTCCCTCAGTACAAAGTGCTGAGTGATAACAATTAACAAAAATACTCTTTCCTAATTTAGCTCCCCCTCTTAATTATTTTGCAAGTCTCCTCCATGGAATCCTGCCCACGCGCTGAACATTCTACACTTGTATCAGCAGCCGAGCATCTCTCAGGAGAGTTCTGGGCTGTGACTCTGGCTGGGTACCAGTAAAAAAGAAAAATTACCCAGAAAGCATACCCAAACTTTTACAGGTAAGTTCCATCAACTTTGATGTGGGATTTATCTGTGAATAGGTGTGATGATGAAACCCACCATCCTATCAAGAATCCTAAGATGCTGTTCACATATAAAATCTGTTCATTTCCCCTTCCGTGCCTGATGTGGTTTCTTTCATTCTCATATTTATTTAGCAATAACCAAACACCTGCTTCATGAAAGATCTTTTATCCTGTGCTACAAATTGCATGAGGGAGCCTCAAATTTGGAGCCTCGTGTTCTCTTTTTATGCCTATTTTATTTCAAAGGAGATGATGCTCTTTTAACTGTATAAACAGTGTACGAATAGATGGCCAATGATTAAAACATGGATACTCAAATACTGCAATGAGTTGAAGAAAAAACAAGCAGTGTCTGGGGCCACGTTGCTCATGGTCTTTTCATGACCATGTCCAGCTCAGCTGGACTTTTCATAGCTCTACTGACCCTGGAGAATGAAGATTCCCCAGGGCCATTGTCCGGATCTGAAATGAGTCCCTGTCCCCTGTGTGAGGCTTGGGGCTAAAGGCTTGGTGCTACTGGAGTTGGTGGGACTATTAACCCAGGGAGGTGTGGGTCTCTCAGCTGTGCCCTTGGAGGGTGCACCGGGACCCCAGAACCAATGATTCCTATTTTTGTTGCTTCCTGTTGCCCTGAGGTGAGCAGTCTGCCCCATTTTGCATTCCACCATGGTGCCCTGGCTCCAGAGCAACACGGCCAACCTGCTCACCAGGGCCAAGACCTCCTAAACTGTGAGCCAGAATAATCCTATCCTTCTTCCTCCTTCTACACTTTCTTATCTCAAGATTTTATTACAGTAACAAACACACCCATGCATGAAAATTCTTCAAAAGATGTGAATCATTTTTCAGTGGCTCCCTTAAGTTTTCTCACTGTTTTAGTTACTTTTGATTCACTGCTGAGACAAAAATACCCAAATCCCAAAGTTAAAGGAGGAAAGATTTATTTAGCTCACAGTTTATGGAGGTTTCAGTCCATAATCGGCTGGCTCCAAGGCAGGGTGGCACATGGCAGAGGGGCAATAATTCATAGAGGCAGACAATAGTAAAGCAATGAGAGAGAGACAGACAGACAGACAGACAAACAGATAGCTTCTCTCTGTCTGTTACATTGTGTCCAGTCTCCCCAGATTAGGGGTGATGTCAATCCAATCAGTGAATTTACTCAGCATCACCTACCCTTAATCCCAGCACCCATAATCCTAGTATTTCTCGATGAATCAAACACACAATTTGGATTCAGCTACCTCTGAAAAAAACACTATGACTGCCAGAGGCTTTGGGGGACATCTAGACAGAAACCATAACACCCATAAAAACATGCTTCGTCAAGCTCCCAAGGCAGGAGGGAGGACTTGTCTGAGAATCCAGAGATGCTGAACTGATTTATCAGATACCTCTGAAGGTTCAGGATATGACAACCTACAGACTGAGAATTTCTCAGTCTGTGAAGTGGGAGTGTCCATTGGCTTGGCCATCACTGGCCTGCAGCCCATCCACTCTGCAGATGAACAGCGCTGTGAACCAAAATTACTGCAAGGCAGAAGTCAGAGGCCTCATCCCTACTCTTGAGCTGCTTCCAAAGAGGAGAACGGAAGCGCATTTATGGAACACTAGTAAAAGGCTCACAGCCCAGTACTCAGAGCTGACTTCTGTGACACAAGCTGTGCTACAGGGAAGTGATGGAGAAGGGCAGCCCAGAAGGTTGCTGCACATGAAGTGTCTGAACTTGATCTAGACCTCCAGGTTTGACAGAGAGGATTTATAAATGCACAGGACCCAGGAGAAAACGCTCAGCCAGAGCTGGACATCCCATAGCCATCCAGGTGCTGAGTACATCTGAAGTAACCTAGCACGAAAGATCACAAGGAACTCGAGTGCGAGGAGCTCGCTGTAGATTAGAAAAATGTGAGAATTAAATGAGCCCAGAGGTCCATTCACATTACGGAAGGGGCTGCAAGCCAAGTGGTGGCCCTAAGACCCGGAGCCATCAGGGGTAGAAGCGAGACAGGGTAAACAAAGCAGTACCCTCCTGTCAGAGCGGGGAAGTCACATGGTGAAAATGAAGAGGGGCAGCCAGGCTGCCCATGCATGGCTCTCATGCTCTGAGGCAGGAAGACTAGAAGCTGGGGTTCACATGGTCACCCCAGTATCTGCTGGAGAGGGGCTCCTGGAACTACAGGACCCTACAGGTCTGAATACTCAGGTCCGTTTAGAAAATGCTGTTGTGTTGTGTACAACCTACCTGCATCCTCAAAATACTCCACACCATCTCTACAGGACTTAGCGCACAAGGAAAGGCCTACATCAGCCTCTGTTCTACTGTATCATTTCGGGAATAAGGGTGAAGAGAAAAGTCTGTGCATGTTCAGCACAGATTAAAAAATATTTTGATCTGCAGGAATTAAATCTGCAGTTGAACCCATTCACTGCAGTAGATGCTGGGTGATCATTTGATATAATGCAACCTCCATTCCAGATTTAAAAAGTTACAAAGTGCAGAAACCTAGAACAATTATTCTACCTCACGGTGAAACATCAGAAGAAAAGTCCGTGTGAGATGTTGCTTAAGGGGCAGCTGTAACCCTTTGTTAAGTTCATCGGGAAGGAACAAGGGAAACTGATGCCGATTTCCATGGGAGTAAGATAATCCCTGCAGATTCCAAACACCAAGCCCCAGGGACAGGCCCTACCCACGGGGGGGATTTTACTTATCATGAGGCGGGCATTCAGACAAGTAAAGAATGGTTAAAATTAGAAAAACAACTACAGGACAAGTCAAGGTTATAATTTTGGGAAAGATCAAGTTAGGTTATCTACTTTTCAGCCCCCAAATTGAATAAGGCAAGTTGTTGAGGCACAGGAAGTCCTGGCCACGACACTAAGGTGTCCCTGGGAATTCATCCTGGCAGAAGAGATTTACCTTTATAAGTGTCACAGTCAAGAGCCCTGCAATCCGGGACACCACTTCCCCGGAAACCCAGCACCTCCAGGAGCCTGCAGTGCTACCCATGGTAAAGAGGCCCACAGTACTTTATGAATAGTACAGTGGGGGTCAAGCCAGCATCTGTGGGTTGCTGTGGCAATGAAGCAAAATGTTTACCATCTCTAAAGAAAGAGTTTTGAGAGTCAGACATGGTGACACGTGCCCGTAATCCCAGCACTCGGGAGGCTGAAGCAGGAGGATCACTGAGAATTTGCAGCCAGCATGGGCTACGTAGTGAATTCAAAGCCAACTTGAATTGCAAAAAGCAGGGGGCGGGAATATAGCTCAGCAGCATAAGCACCTGCCTAGCAAAAGTACAAGGTTGAGAGTTCAATTCCCGGGTCCTCCCCTCCTTCACCAAAAGAGTTCTGAGTATCAAAGAATCCGAAGCGAGTCAAGTCTGAGACTGGTGCCAGTAGGGAGGCTGTCTACTCCTCGCCTGTTCTCATTAGCCTGCCTGTTTCCGAGGAAATAACAACGACTTCCTCCCGCACCCAGGACGGCTCTCAGGGCCACTCCACTCCCTCACGTTCAGGAGTCCTATTTGCCGACAGTCTGTTCTCAGTCCGGATTTGTTGAATGAATGGTGAAATGAGCCAATGATGTGGAAAAGTGAACAGTGAAGAATGAATCAGCGGCAAAAACAGAACCTGTCTGATTGAAGGGCTGCCCCAGGAGACTCACAGACCAGGCACGCAGCCCGCGCTCTTCCTTGCGGCCCGGCCACGCAGTCCTGCGACACTGGGCAGGGTGCTCGGGAGCCCTGGGCCCGGTCCAGAGCTGCGGGTTCCACAGGGGCGGCGCGGGGTGCAGCCCAGCAGTGTGAGGCGCTTGCAGGGGGGCTGCAGACTGGAACCCCCCGCAGTCTCCAGGCGAGACTCACACTTCGGTCAGAACCCTGGCGCTCGGGTGAGGACCGGACGGAAGGGCAGAGGCTGAGGCCACTTCAGCAACAGTGACACAGGACGCCAAGAGTCCTCTACACACGAGGCTGGAAGAAGCAGTGGAAACAGTCCACACCTGGGTGCTCGCTAACAGCCCACAGGTCCCGGAGATGGTCCTGAGGAGGCGGACGGCGGGCAGGGCTCAGGCCCAGGAGAGCCGATGGGTCTTAAATGCCTGAGTGCTACCAGCTGCGGCAGAAACTAAAGGCCCCTGGACGAGCCTTTCATCAGAGGGACACACAGCTCAGCTGCGTGTGAGCTGGCGCCGGGGACTCCCTTGTGGGGTGGAGGGAGCCAGGGCCTCACTATGTAGCTCAGGCTGCTCCTCACTCACTGCTAGCCCAGGCTGGCCTCAAACTCACAGTGATCCTCCCGTCTCAGCCTCCCTAGTGCTGGGATTACAAGTGTGTGTCACCACCACACCCAGCTCATGCAAGAACGGTTGGTTCTTCCAGTGATTACTTGAGAGTTTGCGGGTGACTTGTTTTCTTTAATAAAGAGAGCGGGTTTGAGATGAGGTCCATGTAGAGAAGCACTGACTCATTTTCTTCCCAAGCGTGGTCTTACTGGGGAAAGGACACGCTGGATTTGGAGCCAGGAGTCAGACACGGCAGGTTCCCACCGCCCGTCTGTGTCACAACCTGCGGGGCTGCTAGGAAGTACTCACTGGGTGCCCCGGTGTTACCATCTCATTTTATACACTCGCCACACAATGAACAATTCAGCACCATGACAAAGCCGGCTTAGACGGGGCTCACAGTGCTGCTCCCCTGAATAATGCGGCCCCTGGGGGTGGGCCAGGCACGTGTGTTGGACACCTGCGTCCCAGCACAGGCCAGGGTGGAGAAACCACTGTCCCAGCAGCGCCCGAGCGCCACCTCAGTCCGGAGTTCTGCGGCCTCAAAGCCAGCAGAGAGACATCCCCTGCGCTGTCTTGGGGCGAGGTCCCTCGTGTGCGCTGCCTGAGAGCCCAGCTCAGAGGCACTGGGCAGGCAGGGACTTGCTGGGGTGACTGAAGGGAAGGGACAAGAGATTTAGACGGAGAAAACCCTGAGTCCCCCAGTCTGGAGTCTCCACCTTTCTGATATTCAGGGGCCGCAGGGCTGGTTCCCGTGCAACGCCAGCTCATGCTTTGCTTTTCATTGCTGTTTAAGAGGCCACTTGCTTGCGTGACTCGCAGTTGTCCCGTGACGTGCACCAGTGCCCCTGGCAGTGACTTACCACGGAGCTGCGGCCGGGCTCTGCGAAGCCCCCTTCCTCCTCCTGGGACCCGTTGCACAGGGCAGGGCTGTCGAGAGACGCCTCCTCCGGCTGCATGGGGAGACAAGAGTGCGTTCCTGTCTGAGGTCTCCCCAGTGCCTTTGTGCGCCCCCACCCCCACATCTGGTGGCGGGGGATGGTGCCACCCCTGCACGGCCTCGCCCTGATCCACCACTAACTCCACCCACCTCAACACCACCTCAGTTTACTTCCAGGTACTAAGTTGAAACCCTTATTTTCCAGGCCTGTTGGCAGCTAGGAGGGACGTGGGACCAGTGTGGTCTGCAGGGTTGAAATGCCATCTTACCAAGAGGCTTTCCCGGCCCAGGGAGGGTGGGTGGAGGCACAGGACAGGACCCTGGGTGGCAGCCTGCAGCCGCCAGGTGACTCTTCTGCAGGGGTCCCGGGAAGGGCAGAGGGCAGCAGAGACCTCACACCAACCCTGGCTGTGTCCATCCCCATCAGGCCTGGGTCACCTGCGCTATGCGTGTCCAGCAGAGCAAACGGCCCTTACTTTTTGATTACATGCAGCCAGATTCAGACCTAAGTGGTCTTATCTTACAGTTTGTTTATTCATCTTGTAGCAAGGCCTGTGAGCGTTGTGCGTGTGCGTGTGTGCGCGCGTGTGTGCGTGTGTGTGTGTGTGTGTGTGTGTGGCGACCAGAATTCAGCAGCTGTGGTACCAAGTTGTTTTCTTTTTCCACTCACAGAACTGGTTTTAGAAAGGGACTTTTGAAGAGAATTTCTTTTTTTCCTTTTTTGCTGTTATGTACAATGACTATACTGAAATTAAGGCATGAATTTTTTTTTGCATTAGCAAAGGAGATTTATTGCACGATTGAATATGTAATATTTATGGAAACATTTGCTAGTTTGTCTTTGAAAAATTAATTGTCATCCTTCATTTTGCTTGACTGTATTTTCTCAGTTTTCTACAGATGGTGTGAATTTCTTTATGAGATGAACAAAAATCTTTTTGTCCAAGAACAATTATAACCAAAGAATGTGCACAAGAAATTTAACTTAAGATAGCAAGCCATTATCTGCTTCCCCTCTATCCCAAATCATTACAAATGGCAGCAAAACATGTTCCCTCCCCCAAGGAAAACATTTTTAAAAGCATTGGAAGCCAGCAAAGAATTCCGCAGCCAACAACTGGCAGACTTTTCTAGGTGAAAAGCACGTGGACTTGGTTTGGTAAGATGTAAACCTTTACCTAAGATGATGTCTAGGAGAAGGCAAACTATGAAGAATGAGCAAAGGTAAGAAAGGACACAAGAGAACAATTAAGAAATATTTCAATACTGAAATTTCCGGTAAGTACATAGATGGTCCTGGAACACAACCCTAGGAAAACTTCAATCCCAATAAAATGGCAAAAATTTCCCAAGGTAGACGGTGGGTCACAGGACGAGCATCGAATCTAAGGGCCAGGGAATTCCAGACACAGAGCAAAAGGAAATGAAACCAGCTTTGCTCACAAGCGGACTGCACGCTTTCTTTTCCTCCCTAGCTGATTCTGCAACCTAAACCACACAAAAGTGAAGAGCAGGCGGCCCACATATGAGACACAAAACCAACATTTTAGAAAAAAAATACATCTACTAACTGCAGAGGAAACATCATAATTTCCTAGGTGAATGGATTAAAGCCATGGAGTGTGGGTGTGCAGGGCGCTCTGGGGGCCGGGAGCTGAGACCCGCCCTCCAGCAGCTGCGCAGCCTGCAGGTTCCTGTAAACCTTTCCTTGGGAGGAGTCTTGGGGCGGGACTGTCACCCTCTCCGGTGGCTGGGTGCTGATGAAGGGTGAGGTTGGGGTCCTGGGGGGAACAACTCCGAGGGCCACTCTCTTGGTCAGAGGTCTCCCTCCCTCCTGCTGCCACCCAGAGGGACAGCGTGGTGCTCAGATGGGGATGGGCAGATCACCCCTGCATCTCTGACTGCTGCTCACGCTGAAAGCTAATGTGCTCTCCATGCAGAATATTTGCAAGTAAAAAATTACTAGAAAACATCAAATATTCATAGCCTCTTGATTAAAAATATTTACACGGTGTCTGTTATTTTACCATGTGAGCCCACCCTGGAAGATCGAAGTTTCACTGACAAAACCTTTTGCACAGGATGTATGTAAAAATCTATTTTTGTGGCTCTTCTCTATACCCTAGTTTTTGAAAACACAGAATTCAGTTACTTTGGATTCACCTGTGACATCATCCTTCCTTTACCGAGTTGAAGAGGCGCAGGGAGCAGGTTGTGTGTGGCCGCTTGCTAATTATCTGAATCGTGTGGTTTGTTTATAGCAGCACAATTCATAATAGCCAAATCTTAGAAACACTGTGCATCTCCATCAACAGATGAGTGAATAAGGAAAAGGTGGAGTACTACACTGTCAGGCGGAAAGAAAAACCTGAAGCACTTGTCAATGGACGCAATTTGAGAACATAGTAAAGTGAAATAGGTTAGACACATACACTCAAACATCAGCTGGTTTCTCTTACGAAAAGCATAATTAAAGGACAAAAGAGAAGAGAGATAAACAGGAAATAGGAAGAAGCTCAAATACTGTTCCAAATTCCATTGTTTTAAAAATATTCCAATATATATGCCAATTAGTTTCATTATACTACTTTCTTCCTTTAGTTCACTGCAAAGTAAGATTAGCGTCACTCTCTGTTCCTTCTTTCTAAGCATCTTCTTGGCTTATGCCTTGTTGCCTGAGTTGAAGATAATGACACACAGTCTGATAAGTATGGTTACTCTCTTGTTACCTGATTATGAAATTATCTTATGCTTTCATAAAAAAGTAAAGAATTTAAGAAGCAAAATGAGAATACACATCACTTATACTCCACAACATGCATGGCGGCCTTGTTCTTGCGGCCCCAACCTGGAAGCATCCCAAATGCCCATCATCTGGTGAACAGATGCACCAACAGGGGTGCATTTATACCCGGGACACTTGGCTGTTAAAGGATGACATGCAATGAGGGGAATCTTGAAATTATGATTGTGACTGAAAGAAACAGACATGAAAGGGCACCTTCTATTTATAATCCCACTTTCATGGGAGCTCTACGCTACCTAAGTACTAGAAATCACAGCAGGGCTGTGGGCTCCGAGACAGGGGAGCCCATGAGTGCATGGACAGGGCTGAAGACAAACCTCTGGGTTAGTGGACCTGCTCTGTGTGGTGGACTCTGTTTACCTAGTTGAACACTTTGTTAAAACTAACTGCATTGCACACCTAAAGTACATGAGTTTACGACTTTTAAAACTTTGCTTCAACTTAATAATTCGATTTCTGAAAGACCTATTTCTACTTTGAATCAGAACACAGTGTTACGGCAACAGGTAACTCTGGCCGAAGAAGTTGCTCTTGGGAAAAGAGATTATGTTTGCTGAAATCGACAAAATCCGTGAGTCAAGCTGAATGATAATACAGTCACGAGGGAAGTAAAAATAACTGACCTGGAACATAACATCGAAGAAACCTAAGACACAAATAGACCACATGAGAGAAAAATTAGGAAATAGTAGATGCCAATTAATGCAAAGCAGTAAGTGTTACGTCATGTGTATTGTAGAAGGAACACAGGGAATGAGAAGAAAAAGTAATTCAAGACCTAATGGAAGAAAATACGTAGATTCTCAGTCAGAAAAAACCTGCTGCACACTGGCAAGTATGGAGAGGAAACGAGGGCAGATCCCTGGGCAAGTCAGAATTCCATGTCCAAACCCCAAGTTGGAAAATCTCTTGCAGAAGGTAAAAAGCCGTGAGAGGATTCTCCACAAAGGAATGAGATTCTGGCAACTAAAAGAGAAAAAGAAAGACATAGTGATGTCGTACACGAAAGGGTCACAGTCTGTCAGTGGAAAACATGAGACACTGCACTGTGCAGGTTCTGCAGGAGAGGTGAGGCTCTGTATCAGAACGCGCCCACTGGCACAGGCCCCTGCAGGGCCAGCGGGGGGTATGCAGAGGAGGCGCCAGGGAAGGGAAGGTCACAGCGCTGGGCCGGGAAGCGGCGGCTTTATCGCTGTGCGATCCTGCCGGCTTCGGTACCCCCATCCTCAGTTTCTTATTCTTGTGATTGAAACAGACTCCTACTTGTTTAAAGCCAGGTCCCTCCATTCCCTTTCACAGGGGAGCAAGCACAGATGTGAGTCCCGTTAACAGATGGTGCAACTGTATTTTGCAGTGAGTTATGAATCCATGGCAAGCGCCGCCATTTGATTTTCACTGAAGACCCTGAAAATAAACTAGATTGATTACCTGGCCTTTTCCATAAGCTAACACTGCCGCTGAATATTCCATGTATGTTGACTGAACATAAGGATAACGCCTTCGGTTATCTAAATAAAAAGCAATGGGTGGGTTAGCACCCTGGAGACTGCAGACGGGGCTGCCAGGACCCTGCTCAGCTGCACGGCAAACGCGAGCAGCCATTCTCTTCCTGCAAAATAGATATGCCGGCTGCTAATGAGATTGCTGACCTTTACCTGGACTTCTGAACAATACAATACAGCCCATGGGCAATCAACTGCATGTGAAGCTGCAATATTTTGAGCCCACAAAGTACACAGAGACTATGGAACACTGGTAAATAATAGCCACCATAAGGAACAAAGCAATCCCTTAATCCCCTAAAATGTCCCCCTGGCCCTTTGGGGTCTGTCCTTCCCCCCCTCCTCAGTCATCCCAGAGCCCCAGAGGACCAGTGGTCTATCGTCCTGGGTTTGTCCACTTCTTCCATCGTTTTATATAGATCTAAGGTTTGGTCTGGCTTCTTTCCCACGGCACAGTTGTTCTGAGCCCTCCCCCGGGGCCAGTACTGCTCTGCAGTGCGGATGCCCTACCTGTTGTTCGTCTACCTGCACGAGGACCTCTGGGTGGCTTTCAGTTTGGGGCTGTTAGAAGTCACGCTGCTATAGACCCTGGGAGACAGCCTCCCTGGGGCTGCGTGTTTCCTGCTGGTGGGATGCTGGATCCTATGGACAGTGCACGTCTACTTAACATTTTAACGGGCTATCCACTATCTTCCAAAGTGGACCAACCGAGCTGCATTCCCAGGGCAGCGGGGCCAGCCGCCCTGGTCCCTGGTTCTGCTGGCTTAGCCTAAGAATCCTGCTAGCTACTCCTCAGGGGGAGTGGGAGAGGAATCCCACCAACTTCCTTTGCTTTATTTCTGCAGTCATTCATTACTACTGGCTCATTTCTGCGAGATGACTTGCTGTCCACACATCTTCTTTGGAAAAGTGTCTGTTCAAATCTTTTCCCCACTGCAAAAGGCAAGAAAAAACCTAACATGATTCTGGCAGTGGAAAACTCATGGTGTATTCCTGAGAGAGAGAGAGAGAGAGAGAGAGAGAGAGAGAGAGAGAGAGAGAGACAGAGAGAGAGAGAGAGAGAGACAGAGAGAGACAGAGAGAGGGAGAGAGAGGATTTGTTTTCTTAAGTGTCCATGGAATGTTTAGCATCCAAAGGAGGAGCTTTGATATTATTTCTGTCAACAAGAGGGAAAAAGGGGGAGTTAAACCAGTCTCACGAGGCCTTTTCTCCTAAAGCCTAGAAGTATAGCAAGATGCAGGAAAATGTGGATAGAATGAGAAGCAGCCTGCAGGTAAGTAGTGGTCAGAGAGACTCTGGGAATAATGTGGGTTCTTTTCTAAAATCCACCCAACTCCCCCCAAGGATGAGAGCAAATGTAGAAGATCCTGAGTCTGACTTCTACCACCTCCTCCTCCAGGAAAACAGAACAGCTGTGTTTCATCCATGACCACCCTCCCGGGGTGATGCCAGCAGGGAGGAGAGAACCTGCCAGAATTTGCCAGTTTTCTTTTTTCTATCTGGGAGGAAGCTAGGAAAGGAAATGTGATGATGGAAGAATACATGACCTACCCCCTATGGAAGGAGAGAAAAGACAGCTAAGGACAGGGCCACAGTAGAAACTCAAGTGGCAGAAGGAGCTGGGTAAGCTACAACTAAGGCAGCGCTTCCCCGCCGTGCCTCAGTGGAGGCCGGAAGTTGCCCTCGGCCTGCTAGGCCCAGCTTCTGCTAAGTGGTGTTGTGTGAAGTGGGGGATCGGAAGCCGAGACGAAGCCCTGTCACAGTGAGTGGCTGATGTCCCCTGAATGGGTGAGCAGGCATCCAAGGACGCCTGCTGGAGCAGGCAGGCTTGTGACTCGGTGGAGTTAACATTCCTAAGAGAATTTCATAAAAACAAACAAGCAAGCAAACAAACAACCAAATAAAGGCACTGAATATGCTAAAGGGGCAACATAATCATTCAGTTCTTAAGAGTGTATTCATTTTTATAGAGAAGAATATGCAGTTATTTGTGGATTAACCTGTTAGGCTCATTTACAGCTGAATATTCCAGATAGCTTGCAACCTTTGAGGAGACAGAAGACACCTCCTGCTGTGGGCCAGATCTCAAGACAAAATATCAAGGAAATACACCCACATCCTAAGGACTGATATTCTAAATAGGTCTCTGTCACCCTAAGGAAGCCCGGAGTCACCATCCCAACCCCGTACAGGAAGAGTCACTGCTCTGTGAGCTGCCCGCTTGCTGCATGACTCACTTCCCCATTTGTCCCTGATTTCATCAATTTTACCTGAGCAATTAATCTTTCTGGCTGGCCACAGTTCTGTCCCACTTCATGCCTCTCTGCCTGCAAGTTCCCATTTTTCCCCACCCTAGACCCATCTCGCTTTGTGGTTTTACTTTATAAAATCCCTAGAAAAGACAGAGTCTTTGGCAGCCCACTCAGGACCCGTTCTGTCTCTCTCTCATACTAGCTTTCTGTCTCTCAAAAAAATGCTACGGTAAAAAAAAAAAAAAAGTGAATCAAATAAAGGTAGTCAGATCCCTGGCGCCCTAACTACACTGCCCGTTTCCCAGCTGTGCACGCTGACCTGTTCTTCCTTCAGAACCCTCAGTTCCATCACTTACCACTGGGTCACTCGTTTTGATGACTTCCAGCAGCTGTTTTTCTTCCTGGGTGCCATCCAACTGTGCAGTACGGTTGTCACAAGAAGCGTCCGGCTAATGAATGAGAGAAAAGCCACTTCAATGCAGGGACTCCTTTGTGCATGTGAGCGTGTGCTCCGTTACGCAGCACGCGGGGGTTTGTACACAGGGTCCACGGCCGCCTGTCCCTGCAACGGCGCTTTCCAGGTGCTCCACAGTCACACGGACCCTCCTAGCACCAGGCACCACGGCGCACGCACTCTCCCAGGCAGATGCTGCTGGTTCCCTGGCTAAATCTCCTTTTCTCCCTTAACTTACTAATATGATGGTTTTCCTGCAAGACGCTGCGTGTAACTGGAAAGGCTTGGTGCGACCCTGAGGGTAAGGGCTGAGGAGGTGAGTGAGTTCTCGGCGCAGTGCTTTCCTGATGAAGTGCGTGGCATCTGCCAGTCAGCGTGCGTCCCGGGAACCCCCCACAGTGCCTGAGATGTTGGGGCGCCCTGTACCTATTAAGTGCTAGCTCGTGTGTGAAAAGGAGCAGAACGGAAAGATGGACAGGCTGGTAAATCCGTGTCAGGGCAGCCACTTTTTATAAGACACACAGACCTGTAACTGTAATGACGTGACTTCCTCTTAAAACCAGACCTCCTTTACGAAAGTATTTTGCAAGAGTTTATACATTCACAGCAGGGATGGTTATTTTTCCAGTTAGGAAATTGGACATACATTAGGTTGATTACTTCATGAATAACTAGGTCCAAACCAAACATTCTTTCCCATTCACTGACTTCTGAGAAAGTGCCGACTTCCGTCACGCAGAAGCACGTCTGGAGCTGTGGGCCTGGCGCGTGAGCTCTAAGATTTAGTAGCACTTGTAATAAATGCATTTCCCCAAGCTAGAAGCAAACAGCATATTCCACGGTTGAAAATGAGCAGTGAAACACTCTGGATACTACTGAAATCATAAACTGTGTCGCAAGACCTATTTTTTAATCTTGATTCTCTGTGTTTCCAAACTTTCCTCCGAAGTTTATATATGGTGTTAATAAGAGCGATGCATGTCTATTTTTAAGTGGAAACAACACTTGAGAGGAAGCAGGAGCAAACCGGAGTGGGCTGGGACGGAGCATGTCACAGTGAGCCTCCTCTGGCCACGCCGCAGGATGGCAGCACTCTGTAAGCGCCAGGCCACCTCGGCACTGTGTTCTACCACAGATCCGAGATACCGAGGAGCCCAGGAAGGTGTCTGCAGCACCGGAGGACAAGGGACAGCACAGGGGAACACCGCTGTCCAGGAAGGGAGAGACACAGGACAACACCGCCGCCAGCATCCTGAGGAGGGGGCCCACCATTCAGTCACTCAGTGTCACCTCCCCAGGGATCAGGCAGCCCTGGGGCAGCGGCAGGAGCTGTGCCTGACCAGCAGGGCCCCAGGAAGGCTGCCTTCTCAGGCAAGACCTTGGGCAGGATTCCAGGTAGCTGTCCAGGCCGGGGATTGTGTGCGCCTCTGGAAAACCATGGACAGGAATAAATAAACACGAGGAAAACATCAGCTTTGGGGGGCAGGCAGAGGGGCGGCCCCTGGCTCCGCCTCTTGGTGTGGACCTTGTGGCTCTGGCTGTGGCTGGAAGGGGGCGCCACCAAAAGCGTAGGTTGGACCATCTTCCCCCACGGGAATCCCCAAAATCCCAAAATAAGACGGGGTGGAACAGCTCAGAAGCTCTCACCAGATACAGGCCCAGCCCCCCAGTGCTGGACGCCCTGGCCCCCAGAGTGTGGGAACTAAGTCTGCTCTCACACACTGCCTGCCGAGTCTGTGATACTGCTCAGGCAGTGTCATGTCCCGAGATCGTCCCTGTGGGCGGGGCGTGTTGTTCTCTAACCTGGGTCCACACCCAGCACACGCCAGGTCAGCCCTGCCCTCCTGTTCTGGAAGGAATCCTGGGGGGACATCTACACAGGCAGGGAGACGGACGGACGGACGGACGGACGGACGGACGGACGGCACATCGCTACTGAACCATTCAATCCAGGAGCGAATGTAAATCGGTCCTCAAGGATCAGCGACCACTGGAGAAACCAACATCTGTGTAAAAGAAATGTATTGATGCGCGGTCTGGCGGAAACAGATAACTGGGAGAAGAAAGCTTGTAACGATTTAGCAATTTCAGAGAGATTAGAGAGGCTATAGCAGCCATAAATTAGAAACCGAGAGAGAGAGAGAGAGAGAGAGAGAAAATCAGGGAAAGTGGAAGAGTTCTTGTGAAGGAACAGTATGATTAAAATGTAAATTAAAATTTAAAAAGCTGAGTCAAAACCTAACAGTGGCTCAACTGTAATCCTCGGTGGCAAAATTTAGAATTAGGGGTCTGCACAGTGATGCAGCCCAAATCTCCCAGCACACAGAACCTTCCAACAGAGACACGGGAAATGCAGCAGACAGCTCGAGAAACAGGTCACTTCCATCCACCAGAAAATGCAGAGAAATCACGGGAAGAGGACCTTTAGCATTGAAAGACTCATTTTCAGAAAGAAAAAGCCGAATGCTGACAGTGGTGGGAGAAGAATGGAATCTCACTTCCTGGTGACGTTTCAAGTCTCAGCAATAAAGAGAATCCTAAAAGGCTTCTGGACAGATCAAAGTGGAACCCGGGTATAAATAAAGGAGCTAAGATTTAGAGAGCATTAGACTCCTCAGGCTAAAGCCAATGGCCCCACGGCCACACGTTTCGGGGGAAGCAGATTGGAGGCCTCCTGTTTTCATACTGACCAATATAAAGCCTATGTGTTTGTCGAGCAGGAGAATTCTGGTTCAGAGCTGTCCCTCGGAGTCCTCTCCAGGGCAAGAGGCTGCCAGGATTCTGTGCCGCAGCGGAATAGGGTGCTTTTACTACTCTCTGTGATCCTTTACTTTGCTAGTTGTCCTGTCCGTCTGGCTGTCGCATCCCAGACACCCCGCAGGGGTGTGGCTGGAGGTGGCAGGAGGGCTTGGTGGCGGTTGGCCTCTGGATTCACCTTCAGAAGCGCTGACTAGCAGCCGCTTACACGGGAGGGGCTGGAAGCCAGTGGCCGAGGAGTGCAGAGCAGGAAGGTTGGGGAAGAGCAAAGGGGGCCACCATGCAGGCCCCTCAGTGGGTCCAGTGGCCCAGGGTCCTCTGACACCCAAAGGACTCCCTCTGGAGGGCTGCAGACAGGATGTGTCCCTGACACCACTGGGGACGCCAAAGGGCCAGGAAAGAGCAGCACACACAGACAGTGTGGATGGGTTAATGTCCTACAAGGGCCGGCACAAAATCACTTCCCAGACTTTCTACCCAAAGGCTGATGGTCAGCTAGGCATGGTGGTGCACACCCATAATCCCAGCACTCTGGGAGGCTGAGGCAGGAGGACTGCAAGCTTGAGCAGAGTTTGGGTGACTTCGCAAGACCTCATCCCAAAATAGAAAGCAAATAAAAGGCTAGGGACATAGCTCAATGTGAAGTCCCTGGGTTCAATCCCTAGGACCAGAAAACCAACCAATAGAACGCTGTGAGCTACCATGCCCCGCCCCCTGCCCTCCTTCCTGCTCTGACTGAACTGAACTCGGTGCACTGAACAGGGTTCTAGGCTCATCCGTGCATATACACTGTGCAAGAGCCTGTGTCCTCCTGCTGCTGGTGACTGCAGTGCCAGGCACCTGCGCTGGTGACGCCACTGTCACTCTATGCTGATGCCCTGTAAAGCCTTCTCCAGGTAGTGGAGAAGCAAGGGAAGCTGGACTGTCCTTTATGCAGGGAGCTGTCGGGTGCTGGGGTGGTCTGGAGTCTGCTCCCTACAAAGGCCAGGGTGACGCTGGCTACCCATGGTACCTGGGAACTGAAACCATCCCCAACTTCCAGGACTGCATCACTGCTCCTAAGCCTGCAAACATGTGGCAGGAGCCGAGCACCTACTGCCCTTCTGGGGCTGGAACTCTGCTATAGAATGGGTGGAGGGTGCCATGCAGTTGGCCCCCAACAAAACCCAGGGACCCCTGAGGCTGGACAGGCTTCCTGTGCCCTCTCAGAGCTTTGGAAGAGCAGCCCCACATTGCAGAGTCTGAACTGTCCTGTCCCCGAGCTACCTTGCTGGGTGTCCTCTCCCTGCTTCACGACGACAGACACCAGCCAGCGTGGCTCCTCCTGGGCCCCAAGAAACCTCTGAAGGCGTGGTGGGGCCCCCGACGCAGGAGGAATGCAGGACACAAATACGTACTTGATATTTGGATCAGTGTGTATTAGAATCCAGTTCTAAGTGTGTGCTGAGGAGCACGCATCCAACCGACACATTCTCTGGGCTGCCCCTTTATGACCATCCGCGTTGGCGCCGAGGCCGAGACAGACCCATCTCCCGGCCCTCAGTTCTCTGCCAGCCGACGTGAATCCACTCATCGGCACAAAAACCCAGTCCCGGAGGAAAGGTGACCCCACACCCTTCCAAAGTCACAGAGACAGGGACGGCTGCCAACTGTTACCACTGTGAATTCTCTGGTCTAGAAGAAGGAGAGCTTGTGGATGAAATGATAAAAGAGAAAAGAAACACGAGGGCTGAGTGACACCTGATGACATCGGGAGATGCGAGCGGCCTGAGGCAGGGCCTCCCACCCACTCTGCTCTCATAGGAGGGGTCCTTCCTTGCCCGAGACTGACACAGATCCTGCTTGGCCCTGAAGAGTGGGTTTTGGTTCCCTGGCAGCTCATGGAATTCTCCATTCAAGCCAATCCCTTCTCTGTGGATCGGGGTGGGGAGGGCTCAGTGCCTTGATACCACAGAGCCTGCAGCCCTGGCTGCTCCCTGCTCCTGGCTGGCTGTGTCCAGGGCAGGGGCTGTGTATCCTACCAGCTTCTCCCCACAAGTGGGGTCTGCTTCCCGCCGCCAGTGGCATGAGGCAGTAGGCTGAGTCGGGGGTGCACGATGTGGAAGCCGCACCCTCTTCGGGGTGAGGGTCAGGTGGTGCCCGCTGCAAGGGCCACTGGGGAGGCAGAGGGGACGGCATCCCTCTGGTCACGTCTCCTGTGGGACCACTGCACTGAGAAGACAGTCCCAGACTCGAGAGTTCCTGCTGCCAATGTGACAGAGAAGGACAAGACTTTTCACAGAGGAGCAAGAAGCACGGCCAAATGTGGAAAGGCTAGAGGCGAGCTGGGCAAGGCAGGGCTGCTGGCAACATCCACTGACTCTGCTGCCCTGCTGGCCCCAGCCCGCCCTCCGGAAGCAGAGCAGCAGCAACACCGGTCCACAGAGCAGAATCCCACGAGGGACCTCAAGCCAACCCATTCCGGGACAGGCGAGATCGAGCACCACCAACGCCTCGCGCAAAGTCCAAGGGCGAAGGGAAAAGCTGGACGGCGCCGCCGCCACCGTCACTCTCATCGTCATGGTCACCATCACTGTGGTGGTCATAGGATCGGGGTGGCTCAACAGAAAAGAAACCCTCTTCTTGCAAAGGGAGAAGCACATGGAGCTAAAAGGAGAGAAACCCGCTTGGTACACCAGCGTGGGGTCACTCAGGGCCGCCGCGAGTCCAGGGCGGGTGGAGGTCAACCCAGCTGCACGCTTCCAGGGCTCCCACTGAGCCCCGGTGACAGCTCGCAGGAGCTGCGCTCGGGGGAGCCTCCTCCCAAGCCCAGGAGAGAAGCTGACGGGCAGTGGGTGGGACGGGGCGGAGCAGACGGGCAGTGGGTGGGACGGGGCGGAGCAGACGGGCAGTGGGTGGGACGGGGCGGAGCAGACGGGCAGTGGGTGGGATGGGGCGTGGCTTGGGCACAGCGCGCACTTAGCACACCTGACTCCATCCCAGCAGAAACATGAGGAGGACAAACCCAGGCGCAGCTGCGGGGCAGCCTCTAACAAGCACCTCCGCCTGCTCTGCTCGATGGCATGCTGTCCTCGCTGACTGCTGCGCATCTGAGGTGACGCAGCGCAGCTCCTTAGGGCGGTGCACGGCAGCGGTGCGGGGCTGGTTCCCTCCAGGTGTGTGCCTCTGGGGACAGCCAGAACTCGAACTCTCCACCGCTGAGAGTTAAATGACATGGGCAGCGTGACATGGCCAGCCAAGAACACGCGACTCTCTGGACTTGGACTTCTCCTGTGGCTGTGGCTGCTGCTGGGAGTTTTATTACTGAGGGATGGGGGCGGTGCAGCCATCTGTGGGTCTGACTGTGTCATTATCCATACCCAAGTGGGACACTCTCCGTTTTCCTCATTGCTGCAAAGTGCCAGCCCCTCGCCCAACAGCCGTCCTGAGGGCCCTGAAGGGACGAACGTTTCTAACCTGCTATGCTAGGGTCCCTTCACTTTATCTCACCAGTTGCTAATTTCTCTTTTAGTTCTCCCTCCCTCTTTCTCTCTCTCTTTTGTCTTTTTGAGACAGGGTCTCCCTATGCAGTTCGGGCTGGCCTTGAGCTCACTTTGCAGCCCAGGCTGGTCTCGAACTCGCA
>PVLA01009502.1:0-74270 GCA_004027455.1 Hydrochoerus hydrochaeris | reverse complement strand
CAGGGGAAGGGGAAAGGGAAGGGAAGGGGAAAGGGAAGGGAAAAGGGAAGGGAAGGGAAAGGAAAAGAGTTTTTTTGTTTGTTTGAGACAGGGCCTTGGCAGGCACTTCACGCTGGCCTTGGACTCGCTGACGTAATGCAGGCTGCCCTAATGTGCTGGGATTACAGGCATGTGCTACCACGCTCAGTTCACCCGCCAAGTCTGACACCACATACTGTGTTTTTTACTTTATGCAAAGGATCTTCTGCAGGCCAACAATATAATATACTAAGGAAGCAACAGTTCTGTTGCAGTATTCAGTTCTACAGCTCAATAGCTATCTGCCCATGCTGAACTAAAGGTAGAGATTGACATGTAACCTAGCTACTGACAGATATAGAAAAATCAAAACTTTGTGTACCGATTCATGCAGAATGTAAACTGACAGGAGAAATTTGCGCAAGAAAAACACTTGTGTTCAAGAAAGAGTTCCAGCAGTTAGAAAGGTTTTCCTAAGCATCACTATTCACATACAAGTCTTCAATTACAAATGAGTTCTGTTCAGGAAGAACATCAGTAATTCACATTTGTTCGTAACGCAAGTCTTACCAATGTATGTATTGCTTTGCACTCTAGCAGTCCCCACCACATCGCCAAGGCTTTTCCTCCTGCTTCTGGACATCCTGAGCTCTGACTGAGCACTGTACTA
The DNA here is from genome assembly GCA_004027455.1 of Hydrochoerus hydrochaeris. NCBI lineage: Eukaryota > Metazoa > Chordata > Mammalia > Rodentia > Hydrochaeridae > Hydrochoerus > Hydrochoerus hydrochaeris. Next base: position 73,582 of record PVLA01009502.1, on the reverse strand, counting down.
CTGGTACACCATCAAGACTGTACAGTAAGCACACAGCACTACAACTATGACAATGTCCTGCAAGACACCTGGGCTACTTTCACAATTTGTTCACATCTATGAATGTTACTAATGTGAGGTCCTTTAAGATCTGTGAAAGTTCACAACTTAAATGTTTCTAAGTCTGGGACTTACTGTAATTCAACATAAGCCTAGGAAAAGCAAATCACAGTACCGGGAAGGCTGAGGCAGGAAGATCCATGTGAGTTTGAGACCAGCATGGGCTACAAAGTGAGTTCAAGGCCAGCCGGAACTGCATAGTGAAACTGTCTCAAAAAAGCTATCCCCCAAAAAAAGAAAGAAAGCAAACCAGCAGTGAGACTGCAATAAAACCATCAATTAAGCTTATTCTCATTTAAAGTTCAGATCTCCATCAAATTGTTAACTATGGTTATCCCCCTTGGAGTTTAAGAAACTTTCACTTTCTCTTTCCCTAATTAAAAAAAATTTTTTTAAACCCAGGGCCTCCTGCGTGCTAGGAAAGCACTCTACCATTTAACTATATCTCCTGTCCTTTTTACTTTCTGGGACAAGGTGTTAGGTTGGTCACACCGTCCTTCATTTCTTTTCCCTGCCTCAGCCTCCCCAGTACTGATTACAGGTGTGGGCCTCATTGCTCAGCTACTTAAACTTTTTTAAAGAAAAATAACGAACACTCTTATGAAATATAAAACGTTTAGGCATAAACATATGCACTTTGAGATTTAAAAAAAAAAAAAAACAGTGCAAATCCTTGAAAGACCTGCAAAATCTTTAAAGAAAACGGTTTCCTAATCCTGCCAAGGGAAAGCTGTAATTGTAAAATTTAACATCTTCCTTTTAAAGGTGTGTACCAATGAAAAAGGAGGCTAAGTCTGGACACAAAGACCCTAAAAAGCGGTGGAGTGGGTACAATCGCGAGCTTGAGGCGGGGAAAACCTTTCCTTCCTTTTCTTCAGGCCCAACAGGCTCGGGTTCTCATGCTAACGATCCGAAAATCTCCCTGCGGAAGGAAGAACCCCTCGGAGCCATGCTAGGAGGCTCAGTAGAGGCGACGGGGTCGCGACCAGCGCCGGGTCCGGAGCAACCACCAAGAGACTTGATGAGGTCAAGGCCCGGGCTGGGCTGGGTCCGCGGTCCTGCCGAGGCTCACCTGCCGCTGTGCGAGGAAGGTCTCCCAAAGATACACTGTCCAGGAAAAGAGCAACACTGCCCAGAAGATCCCCTTCTCCGCCGGCAACTCCCACATCGCGTCCAACGACGCCCACGTCCCCATGACCAGCCGGTTCCACCCGCTCCTTCAGCGTGCACCGGCGCCACACCGACACCCGTCCCCCTCAGAGCGGCCCGGCGGTGTCACAGCGATATCCGTCCCTTCCGAGTGCCTCTCCGCGCACACCCATCCTCATCCTACGTCCTCCCAGAGTTTGGCTAGAGAAGTACCAGCCCCACCTTCTTCACTTCCGGCTCCAAAAGCGCCGGAGCCCAGGCACCAGGTTCCGGCCCTGGCGGGCTGCGTGTGTCACTCCCACTTCCTTCCGCGCCCTGAGGGGTCCGCGGGATCTGCTGTACCTTCTCTGACTGGAACCACTGATAGTCAAGGGTTGAGCAGGAACTGACACAGAGGCGGCGGCCACTCTCTTCCTCAGGTAGCTAGGAAGACAAAGAGTAACTGACTTCCGAAGCCCCCCAGATCGCGTCTCGACTGGCGAGTGCTGTTCAGGTGGTGACAGGTGCATCTTTGGGATGTCTTTAAGAGCGAAGCGAGGCCGGACGTGGTGGTGCACGTCTGTAATCCCAGCACTGAGGTAGGAAGATTCCTGCGAGTTCCAGGCCAGCAATAAAATAAAATAAAATTTTTTAAAAAGGCGAAGCAAAGAGTTACAAATAAGAGCACTTGAGGCTGGATTGGGGCACCAGGCTTAGTAGAGAGCTGAAGTGGCGGTTTACAGGTCTCGTCTCATCCAGCCTGTTTTGTGAGAGGTGGCATTTTGTAAGCAAGGCAGGGATAGCATAGCTACAAATTCCTGAAATGTGAGCCCTTGTTTAATCTAGGAGACAAACTTGTATCTTGGCGCAGTGCCATTTCTGTCCTGGAGCTCAGACGTGAAATTCCTGGAATGCTGTTAACACATATATTTCACCGGAAAAGCCAGTGGAAAAAAACTGAACTTCTGCAAATGAAATGTATCTTATAGTTCTTTTGCTTTCAATAAAAATAATAGAGGATCAATTATTTAGTCAGCTGATGAGGAAACAGTATTTGATTTTTGGACTATAATTTGGAGAGAAACCAAAGGATTGGTTGACATTTCTAAAACTACTAGCATTCTCATTTTCTTATTTAATATTTCTTAGCACTTATATATATAAAACCAAAAAGGCCTAGTAACTAAACTCTGTTGACTCAGTAGTCAGAAATATTCACCCAGAGATATGAATTGGTGTAAAGGCCCCATCCATCTCACTGTGAGATGAACTCTCAATAGAAGCTTACGTTTTATATTAACATAGTTTCAGAATTTGTAGTTGTATCATTTGACCAACTACTGTACATGCTAAAGATAATTTCAGTTATAGTAATTCAAAAGAATTTTAACACATCAAGCCATTTGGTTACAGAAAAATTTTTAAAATTTTATATTTTATTGCAAGAAATTATCAATAAAAGATTTTTAAACATCAAAATATTATATCTGAATAACATCTTTTTTCCTAAATAACACTTCATTTCATGAGAGTAGAACATAAATGTAAATTAGAGATGATAAAATAACAAGGTTGAACAGTTCATTTGCATATTTTTATATAATTACCATATATAGGTTATGTTGGATACATTATATAAGTGATTTAAGTTTTATCCTAAAATGTTAAGTTTGCCAAGATTTGCACCTATTGAAAGTGTTTAAGTTTATGATAAAAAGTTTAATTATCAATTTAAATATATGAGGCAATAAACATCTTCATAATTTTCTTGGGCCATCATTGCTCTGCCCTCTTTACTGTTGTCTTCATCTGTGATTCACTGAAGCTTTTGCCACCCAAAATTTGTAGCTAAGAGCACAGTGTGGTGTCCGGTTGCTTGAATCCCAGTTATAGTTACATCATATCACTCCTTGAGCCCTCTATGTGTCAGTGCGTCAGTAAAATAATAGTACTTATGTCCTATTGTTTGGATCAAATGAGAAAATGTATATTAAGTTGTTCACAATGTACATAAGCCTGCATAAGTGTCCAGTAAAGTTAGCTGCTGACTTTTCATGTGTGGGAGACTGGTAGCAGAGCATTGATCCATGTGTCTAAAGAGTAAGGAGAAAGCCGGGGTTTAGCTCAGCGGCATAAGTGCCTACTTGGCAAACTCAAGGTGGTGAGTTTGATCCCCGGCACCAAAAAAAAAAAAAAAAAAAAAAGTAGGGAGAAGGAACAAGAAGCTGGTACAAAGTTTCAGAACACCAAGACTGACTGGACTACACTATCAAGAAATGTCTGCAAAATACCCAAAGCTTACCTTGTTAGCTGGACATAGTAGATGGAGCAGTAGATGATGAGCAAATACATCACAGAAAAAGTAGGGGTGGCACTAAGTGCTTCAAAGCAAACTCAGAGAGAAGGGAATACAGCAGATTGGGGGAGAGGTACTACTTTACCTAGGATGGCCAAGGGTCAATCAGATTAGCTGATGTTTGAGCACAGATGCCCCACCCACCCACACACACAAGTAAAAGAAGCCATGTGGGTATCAGAAAAAAAGCCAATCAGAATGGACAGAAGATGCAAAGACCCTAGACTGACCAGTGCTTAGCATATGTAGCATATCTGAGAAATGGTATGTAGGTGTGGAAAGAATGGAAGCAGTAAGGAAGGGAGAGTACAGGTCATGCAATCAGGCATAGTCTCTTAGTTTAGAATCTGACTTTTGGTTGGGTGTAGTGGCACACACCTGTAATCCCAGCATTTGGGAGGCTGAGGCTGGAAAATCAATGCATGTTTTGTGGAAGAACACCTGGACAGCTCTCCTTAAAAGAAGAGCAGTTGTCTTCATTTTGGCTAAACGTGGCCCTATTTCCATATATTGATATGTGCAGAACTGGCTAAATTTTGTCTTTATTCTCTCAATTGGCTTTAACCAAAACAAACAGGTCTAGCCAGCTTTCTATATTTGTAATCCCATGGAAATTTATTGGAATTCTAAATTAATTCCAATCTATCACTTTCAGTGCAACACATAGTGAGAATAGAGACACTAAGGCATATCTGTAGTTGTGGGGAGCCAAGGAAGTCCTAAATCCAGTCAGAATAATGGCTAATCAAAACAAAGGACCCCATCAATGGCATGTAGGTACTTTATCTTCTTGTACTAATTTACAAAATGTGTTTCATGACTGCTGGGAAGAGGGTGGAGCAGTAAGCAGCAGAGAAAACAGCTTCTCTGAGAGTCACCATCCACATGCTGGAATATAGCATTGGGAGGGAGGAAGGAAGTGGGTTCCCTGGTCCTAGGAAGAATCTGAAGTGTGAATTGAAGCCCACAGAGTGAGTAAAAAGAAAAACTTCAACAAAGGAGGAGGCAGTAACTGGTGGTGCCTTCACCTGGAGCCAGACTCACTGCTCGAGAGGAGCTGTTGGAACATGGGGACACACAGTCATTGTGACAGTGGCTGCTGGCAACCCTGGAGAGTTCTGTAAGAGATGGGGGCAGTGGAGGGGAGTGGCAGATGTGAAGGACTGTATTGTCTGGTGGTGAGTGCAGAGGACTCAGTCCTCCCATGGGAGACAGTGATTGGCCAACATAAGCCCAGAACCAGAACTGCAAGCTTCCTCCAGCAGCTCCTAGCTGGACTCAGACCATGGAAACTGCTTGGATTGCCCAATGGCTCTGGTCTTGGGGCAGGCCTGCTGAGATTATCTATTACGGTAGTGGCTGTAATGGAATACAGTGGCATGATTCGGGACTCTGTCTCCACAGGCTGTCTACTAGTGAACCCATCGAGAATCCTGGGACTATGTGGTTTGTTTGTTTGTTTCTTTTCTTGTTTGTTTTGTTTTATTCAGTTTGTTTTTTATTTCTCTTTCATTAGTTTTTTTATGAATGTGACAGTGGTTATTATCCTCTTTGTGGGTGTGCTTCTGTTTTGTTCTACCTTTTATCTCTTCCACCTCTCTTTCCTTTCGATCTTCTGCAGCAATTTTCCCAAGTTGGCAGGACCCATCTTTGTCCTCCAACCTTACTTGTAATCTCTCTTTTTCCACTTCTCTATTTTCTCCTTAACCAATTTTAAATTTTAACCCTGAGGGCAAAATTGACACAGTATGGACTTACACATTGCATATAATTATCTGGTTTGTTTTACATTTTGTTATATAATCACAAATCTACTTCATAGAGTAAAAAGCTGCAAATTAAGAGTTGGCTCAGTTTGGGTTGTTTTATATACTGTGTTTGATAGTATTGGTAATGCTATAGCCAAAGTTGACAAAATTGTTCTAAGCAGCTGTTGGCCCTGATAATACACAACTGAGATTAACTAAGGGTCACAGAAAATACTGTTGGAAAGTGCCAAAGAGCCAAGGACTAGGCCAAATGAGCAACAACTTCTTTTCTCCAACAAATTGAAGAGATAAGATCTTCCAACATACTCAAAACCCAAAAACTTGCTACACCTGGCAAATACATCAGAGAAGTCATCATCACCTAAGTGTCCTAAATACCATCAATAAAGCAACCCACTATAGGCAACTTACAAGCATCACCCTAAGAGTTAAACTAAAAAAGAAAAGAAATTTAAGATGAAACCCCAGACATCCAGTTCACCAAAGGCAAACCCAGAAGAAATGAGGTGGTTACAGTCTGAAAGCACCCCACCAGGTCTCTCTGAAGTGGTAACAACAAAGCAATTGAATGAGGCTCTGGAAAAAAGGAAATCAGAAATAATCTCTCAAATAACTACAGAGATTACCAAAATACACACCATGCTTAGCAATGTTAGAGCAGACACAGACAAAAAAACAGATAGCTTAAGCAAATTATGGAAGCACAAATGACATTAAAAACATGTTCACAGGCATCATGACAGAAAACTTTCCTGGTAGAGAAAAAGAATGTAACACACAAATAAGTGAGGCTTATAAAACTCCACTTAGCAATAATAATAAAAAAAACTACATTCAGGCATACTCAAGATTCCAGAAATTCAACACAAGAATAGAATCTTAAAAGGTGTTAGAGAAAAGAAACAAATCACCTATAAAGGAAAGCCCATCAGAATCAAAGCTGACTTCTCAACACAGACCTTCAAGATAAGGATAGCTTGGAGTGAAGTACTCAAAATTCTAAAGGAAAACAATGTTAAACCCAGATTGATGTATCATGCAAAACTACCTTTCAAAATTGATGCAGAGGACTGGGGATTTAGCTCAGCAGCATATGCACTTGCCTGGCAAGCACAAGGTTGTGAGTTCAATCCCCAGTACCAAAAAAAAAAAAATTGATGGACAAATAAGATACTTCATGACAAAGAACATTTGATGAAATTTATGACCACCAAACCAGCACTCCAAAATGTTTTGAAGGACATTATAGAAAGAGATAATAAGGACTACCACTCCACAAACCCCAAAAGGAGGACTCCACCAGGAAAGGCAAACAGAAGGAAAAAAAGGGGAGCCAACAACAGGAAAATAACATTACAAGGATAAGTAAATACACATTGGTTAATACACATCAATGTTAATGATCTCAATTTACCAGTCACAAGACACAGATTAGCAGAATTGATCAGGAAGCAAGATCCAACAATATGCTGTATACAAGGAACACATTTACTTCAAAAAGAAATTCATAGACTAAAAGTCAAAGGATGGAAAACAATGCTCCATGCAACAAGAATCCAGAAAAAATCAGGGGTAGCTATTTTATTTGCAGACAAAGTGAATTTCAAGCCAAGACTGATTAAGAGAAATAAAGAAGGTCACTACATGCTCTTAAAGGGAACAATACAAGAGGAAGAGTTAACAATCATGTATATGCAGCACATACCAGTGCACCCAGCTCTAGAAACGATTACTAATGGACATGAAAAACCAAATAAGCCCTAATACAATTGTATTGGGAGAACTCAATACCCCACTGTTGCAAAAAGACAGATCAACTACACACAAAAAAAATCAATAATGAAATATGAAAACTAAATCAAATTTTTGGGCAAATGGTGTTAGTAGATGCCTATAATGTTTTCCACCCCACAATATCAGAATACACATTCTTCTCAGCTGCACATGGGGCATTCTCCAAAATAGACCACATACTGGCTCATAGAACATACTTAAGTATGCAAGTATGCAAAGGAAGTGAAATTATCCCATACATACTATCAGATGACAGTGCAATGAAATTGGAAATCCATGCCAAAGGAAACCACAAGAACTTCATAACAAATGGAAATTAAATAGCACCCTATTGAACAACGAGTGGGTCACAGATGAAATTAAAGAAGAAATCAGATAGTTTTTACAGTTGAATGATAACAATACAACAAACTGGAACTTGTGGGACACAATGAAAGCAGTCTTTAAGAGGGAAATTTATAACGGTAAATGGCCATATCAGTAAAACAGCAAGTGCATATCAACAACTTAATGTTGAATTTCAAACTTCTAGAAAAAGAAGAGCAGGCTAACCCAAAAGCTCATACAAGGAAATTATAAAGATCAGAGCAGAAATCAACACACTGGAAACTAAAAAGAGAATCAATGAATCAAGAATTGATTCTTTGAAACATTAAATAAAATTGACAAACCCTTAGCCAATCTTATTCAAAAAAAGAAAGACTCAAATCCAGGCAATTAGGAATGAAAGGGTAAAATCACAACAGACCCTGCAGAAATCCAGAAAATCACCTATACCTACTTTGAAAACTTATGTTCTAACAAGATGGAAAATACAGAAGAAATGGACAGATTCCTAGATACATATGAATTAACAAAGCTGAATCAAAAAGATATAAAAATCCTAAATAACCCAATATCGATAAATGAAATTGAAGAGGCAATTAAAAACCTATCAACAAAGAAAAGCCCAAGTCCTGATTGATTCATTGCTGAATTCTAAAAGAAATTTTGTGAAAACCTAACATTGCTGTGTCTCAAACTCTTTAATGAAATTGAAAGGGAAGTAATACTCCAAAATTCATTCCTGGAAGCAAGCATTACTCTGATTCCAAAACCAGAGAAGGACCCAATTAAGACAAAGAATTACAGGCCAATCTCCCTAATGAACATTGATGCAAAAATTCTCAATAAGATATTGGCAAACACACTGCAGCAAATCATCAAAAATATTGTACACCATGATCAAGTGAGATTCTTCTCAGGGATGGTTCAACATATGGAAATCCATAAATGTAATGCATCATATTAACAGAGCCAAGAACAAAAATCATATAATCATCTCAATAGATGCAGAAAAAGCTTTTGACAAAGTCCAGCACTCATTCATGATGAAGAACCCTACAGAAAATTGGAATAGATGGTCTTTATCTCAATCTAATATAAGCCATCTACGACAAACCAACAGCCTATGTCATAGTAAATGAACAAAAACTGAAAGCTTTCACTCTAAAATTAGGAAAAAGACAAGGATGTCCACTGTCTCCACTCTTATTCAACACAGTCCTGAAAATTTTAGCTGGAACAATTAGACAAGAGAAAGAAAGAAAGAAATGGAATAAAGATAGAAAAGGAAGAAGTCAAACTATTGTTAATTGCAGATGACATAATACTCTACTTAGAAGACCCCAAAAACTCCATCAAAAGACTTCTAGATTTAATAAGCAAATTCAGCAATGTAGCTGGTTACAAAGTCAACATTCAAAAATCAATAGCCTTCCTATACATGAATAATAAACTCACTGAGAGAGCAATCAGGGAAATAATACTTTTTATAATAGCATCCAAAAAAATGAAATACCTAGGAACCATTCTAACAAAGGATATAAAAAACCTCTATTGAAAATTATAGTACTCTGAAAAAGGAGATTGAAGAGGATATTAGAAAATGTAGACACATCCTGTGCCCTTGAGTTGGAAGAATCAATATAGTGAAAATGGCATACTTCCAAAACTGTTACATAGATTGGATGCAATCCCAATCAAAATTCCAATAGCATATCTCACCTAATTAGAGAAAATAACCCTAAAATTCATCTGGAACCAGAAGAAACGTAGAATAGCAAGGGCAATCCTGGGCAACAAAGACAAGACAGGGGGCATCACAATCCCTGACTTGAAATTATACTATAAAGCTACTGTGACAAAAAAAAAAAAAAAACCAGACCCAAAGATCAGTGGACTAGATTAGAAGATGCAGAAGCAACTCCAGACACACTAAGCCTTCTTATCTTTGACAAAAGTGCCAAACATTCACTGTAAAAAAAAAAAAAGCCTCTTTAATAAATGGTGCTGGAAGAACTGGCTCTACGCCTGCCAAAGATTAAAACTGGACCAATCTCTTTCACCATGTACTAAGCTAAAATCAGAGTGGATTAAAGATCTTAATGTTAAAACAGAAACATTAACTTACTGGAAGATAGAGTAGGTAGAACTCTTGAAGACAGTGGTATAAGCAAAGACTTTATGAGCAAAATCCAGATTGCACAGGAACTATTACTAAGAATCAACAAGTGAGATCTCACCCTACTGAGCTTTTGCACAGCAAGCCTCCAAAAGAGTGAAGAGACAATCCACAACATGAGAGAAAATGTTTGCCACCTGTTCCTCAGACAAAGGATTACTATCAAGAACATATAAAGAACTCAAAAAAAATTCCTCCCAGATTTAAAGAACCAATCCAAAAATGGGCATTTGAGGTGAATACATCTCAGATGAAGAAATATAGCAAATAAATACATGAAAAAATGTTGAACATCACTGGTCATTCAAGAGATGCTTATTAAAGCAATACTGAGATTCTACCTCACCCTGGAAAGAATGGCTAGTATCAAGAAGTCAACCAATAACAAATGCTGGAGGGGTTTTGGGGTGGAGAAACCATTTTCCACTGTTGGGAAGGGTAGACTAGTGCAGCCGTTGTGGAAATCAGTGTGGAGATTCCTCAAAAAACTAGAATTGGTGGTCCCAGCTATTCCCTTTCTGAGCATCTTCCCAAAAGAATTAAAAACATCATACTACAGTGATATATGTGCACCCATGCTTATAGCAGCACAGTTTATAATAGCCAGATCTTGGAAAACAACCTAAATGCCCAGTGACTGAGAGATGGAATAAAAAAGATGTCATATTTTTATACAATGGAGTACTACTCAGCCATAAATAATAATAAACTGGACACTTATACATAAATGGATGCACCTTGAGAACATATTCATTAGTGAAATAAATAAGACACATGTGTAAATATTGTATTGTTTCATTAATCTGACAAACTGAAAGAAAAACATATATATAGGTATATGTATTTAAAAAGTTAAGATAGTTATACTACTGATTTCTCTGAGTTTGCTGAAGAGAAAGATTTGTACTGGTATTGTTCGGACAATGGAAGGCAGATATCTTGTGCTCTCAATGAATGATTTGGGAATGACAATGTGCAATGTATATATCATTATTACCCCCAATTGATGTATTTTAAAATTTTGTTATAGTTTTTTTTAAAAAAAATGTGTCTCATAAGCCATCACCAATATGCTTGCTCCACAGACACTTCTTTATCTATGGGCATAGAGCATACACCTGCCTCCTGTCTGTCTGGCAAGGCTCTTGTCCAGTAGCAATAGTGGCTGCACAAGTAACACTGCATACAAAATCACAAATCATGCAGAGAGAACAAACCCCTCTCACACACCTCATACACTTACACACAGAGCTGCAACAGCTTCTATCTTGACAGGAATAGGTGTCTTTTCAGCTATAGGAATGGGGACAGGAGGACTTGGAGTGAGTGCCAATTTTTATACTCAGTTATCATATGATCTGAGAGCCTCCATCAATGCAGTCTCTAAATCTGTTGACTCACTTCAGGACCAAATTGATTCACTGGCTGCAGTTGTCCTCCAGCAGGGAGAGGTGCTCAATATACTCACAGCTGAAAAGGGGGAATACTGTGCAATGCTGGGGGAAAAATGATGCTATTTTGTAAATCAATCAAGTATTGCACAAGGACAGGTTAAGAGGCTCAGAGAACTTGCAGTGGAACTTGGGAAGAGATACATAGCTTCCAGTTCTCCTCTTTGGTCTTCTTGGTGGCCCACATTAAATTCATGGTCCCTATCCTACTTCTCATCCTAGGTCCCCTCATCACCATTGTCTTTTTTTTGCTAATTTCTCCTTCTGTCTTTAAACTTCTTTAGAGGTTCATTCAATCCTGGATCCGTTCATTTGCTGCCAAAGAACTCCTCATCCTCAGTGACATCTCCATCATGCGAGTTTGTGTAAAGCCTACCTGTCATCCTGTCAACCCTCCCAACCCCTGTTCAGCAGGAAGTAGCCAGAGAGACATGTTGCCCTTTAACAGCCAAAAGATGGGAATGACAGGTTTTTCCTAGAAAGAGCCTCCCTTTAGCACTGGACAGCACCTCCCTGCTTGCTTTCTTTCTTTCCTTTCTTCTTTCTTTCTTTCTGTACCAGGAATTGAACTCACGACTGTGCACTTGCAAAGCAGGTGCTTATGCCGCTGAGCTAAATCCCCAGCCCTCCCTGCATTCTTTTCCAAAACCCAAATGTCAAACTTCTTGCTTTTTGCACATGTACAAATGCACCTTCAATCAGCTGTCGAAACGTCATTCCACCCAGCCCTTTATCTCTGCCCCCTGTCAAATTCCAAATAAAGTCCTCAGTTCTTTCCCAAAGCTTCTAGAGGGTGCCTGCCTCTTTTGGGCAGCCTTCCCATTCCCTCAATAAAAGCCGTCTTCTTCTCCTTTCTTTCTTCTTTCTTCTTTCTTTTCTTCTTTCTTCTTTCTTCTTTCTTCTTTCTTCTTTCTTCTTTCTTCTTTCTTCTTTCTTCTTTCTTCTTCTTCTTCTTCTTCTTCTTCTTCTTCTTCTTCTTCTTCTTCTCTTCCTCCTCCTCCTCTTCCTCCTCCTCCTTCTCTTCCTTCTCTTCTTTCTCCTCCTCCTCCTCTTCCTCCTCCTCCTCCTTCTTCTTCCTCTCTCTCTCATGCAGAGAAAACAAACCTCTCTCCCACACCTCATACACTTACACACAGAGCTGCAACAGCTTCTATCTGGTTTTTCTTTTTTGCACCACAGAAGACCAAACAACTAATTCTGTATTACCCCATGCACATTACTCTTCAAGGACTTTCTAACACTTTCCACCCATGTACCTCCAGGAAAAAAAGAGATGACTGCAATAAAATAGCATACTAATTTTGTCTTGTGTGTGTGTGTGTGTGTGCATGTGTGTGTGTGTGTGCGTGTGTGGATGCATGTGCATGTGCGTGTAGTGCTGGGATTGAATCTAGGAACTTTGCACCAAGCTATGACCCCTTTTTAAAATTTTCTACTTTGGACTTCCAGGAAGATGGCAGAGTGGCAAGCAGCATAGAAAGAACCTCTCTGACAGTTGCCATCCAGACACCGGAACATAACAAGAGGAAGACAAGAAGAGAAGTGAGTTCAGAAAGAATTTGAAGCAAGAATTGAAGTCCACATGGAGAGCAACAAGCAAAACTCCAACAAAGAAGGAAGTAGCTAGTGGAATCTTCTCCCTGGGTCAGGGTCACTGTGTGGCAGAGGCAATTCAACCCTGCAGACACAGGATGACCACGGGAAACATCAGAGACCTCCAAGGAGAGACACAGTAGTAGAAGGGAACAGTGGATGTGAAGGACTGCACTAGCTGAGGCCAAAATAACATAATTGTTCTAACCAGATTTTCTTCCTGGTATATGAGGAGGCGTAAGACTGCCTAATAGAAAATGCTGTGGACCAGTGTCAAAAAAACAGGGGCTGCACCACATGGGCAGCAACTTCTTATCCCTAACAAATTGAAGAAGTAGGATCTCACAACAGATTCAAAACCCCAAAACCAACTTCATCTGTAAGATGTCTCTGAGAAGTAGTCATTTCCCATGGGTTCTAATTACTAACAGTAAATCAGCTCACCATATGCAATTTACAAGCATCAACCCAGGAATTAAACTAGAAAGAAAAAAATGAGAAGACACTTAAACAAGATGTAACCCAAGAAATTCAGTTCACTAAAGGCAAACACAGGGGGCAATGAGGTAAGGTAATCCAAAAACCACCCATCTTTGCAGAAGTGGTAACAACAAAGCAAAGGAATGAGGATCTAGAAAAAATAAAATCAGGAATAATTGCTCAGATAAATTATTGAGATTTACAGAGATGGGGTCCATAATGAAAACCATGCTTAGTGACTCTAGAGCAGATACAAATTAAAAAAAAAAAAAACAGCAGAACTTAAAAAAAAAGATGAAGCCATGAATGCTCAACACAGGAAAAAAATGGAATCCATAAAACAGATTCAAGCAGATATCCAGGAGAATAAAAATACCATTGAAATAGGGACCAGGGATTTAGCTCAGTGGCATAAGCACCTGCCTGGCAAGCACGAGTTCATGAATTCGATCCCCGGTACTGCAAAAAAAAAAAAAAAAAAAAAAATTGAAAGTATCCAGAGCAGAATGAGCCAGTATGTGGACAGAATCTCAGATAGAGAAGACAGGCTTGTGGTTAGCAATGATGAACAGAAAGATTTCTTTAAAAATAGCAATGGACCATAAGAAATCAATTCCGTAGCCACTATATGATGCAAAGAACAACATAAGTTGATTGGTATCAATGAAAAATCAGGAAATAGCATAAATAATATTAAAAAACTGTTCACAGACTTCATGGAAGAAAACTTCCCTGGTAGGGAAAAAGAATTTGACATAAGAAAAGTGAGGCATACAGAACTCCAATTATCAGTGATCAAAAAAATCTACAGCCAGGCATATCATAGTCAAGATTCTAGAAATTCAACCCATGAATAGTCTTAAAAGCTGTTATGGAAAAGAAACAAATAACCTTTAAAGGAAAGCCCATCAGAATCACAATTGACTTCTCAACACAGACCCTCAAGAGAAGGATAACTTGGAGTGAATTATTTCAAGTCCTAAAAGAAATTAACCTCCGACCCAGGTTTATGTTCCCCTACAAAACTATCTTTCAAAATTGATGGAGAAATAAGATACTTCCATGAAAAAGAACATCTGAGGAAATTCATAAACACCAAACCAGCACTACAAAATGTTTTGAAGGACATTCTAAAAAGAGATAACAAGAAGGGGCTGGGGATTTAGCTCAGCAGCATAAGTGCCTGCCTGGCAAGCATGAGGTCATGAGTTCGATCCCCAGTACCAAAAAAAAAAAAAAAAGAGAGAGAGAGAGAGATAACAAGAACTATGACTCCATGAACCTCCACAGAAGGAATCCACCAGAGGAGGTAAACAGTTAAACAGAAGGGGGAAAAAGATGGAGCCAACAACAGGAAAATAACATGTTGAGGATAAGTCAATACATATCAGTAATGACTATCAACGCTAATGTTCTCAATTCATCAACCAAAAGAAACAGATTAGCAGAAGGGATCAAGAAGCAATATGCTGTATACAAGAAACATTTAATTTAAAAATTCACACATTGAAAGTCAAAAGATGGAAAATAATATTCTATGAAAAAAAAACAGAAAACAGCAAGGGTAGCTCTATTTGCAGACAAAGTGAAATATATATCAGTGCACCCCACTATGTAAAACCATATATTAATGGCATGAAAAATCAAATAAGCATTAATACAGTTGTATGGAGGGATCTCAATACCTCACTGTCACAAATAGATCAACTAGACAAAAAAATCAACAATGAAATATTAGAACTGAACCAAACTTGAAAAAATGGACTAGGTAGAGGTCTACAGTGTTTCAATGCTCAGTATCAGAAATTGCATTCTTCTCAGCTGCACAAAGGATGTTCTCCAAAATGGATCACATATCAGTTCAGAGAACATGCTTAAGTAGTGGGGCATGGTGGCTCATGCCTGTAATCCCAGCACTTGGGAATCTGAGGAAAGAGGATCTTTGCAAGTTCAACACCAGCCTGGGCTACAAAGTGAGCCCAAAACCAGCCTGAACTGAATAGTGAGACCCTGTTTCAAAAAAGACATAAAAAAAAAGACAAAAAAAGGAACATGCTTAAGTAAATCCAAAGGAAGTGAAATTAACCCATACATATTATTAGATCATAATGCAATGAAATTGGAAATCAATGACAAAAAACCAAGAACTTCATAAACACATGAAAATTAAATAACACCCTCCTGAACAACCAATGGGCCAACAGATGAAATTAAAGAAGAAATTAGACAGTTTCTATAATTAAACAATAATGACAATACAACATACCAGAATTTATAAGACACAATGAAAGCAGTCCTATGAGGGAAATTTATAGCAGTGAGTACCCATATTAGGAAAACAAAGCAAGCTCAAATAAACAACTTAATGTTGAACTTCAAGCTTGTAGAAAAAGAAAAGCAGGCCAAGCTCAAAGGTTGTATGCGGGAGAAAATTATAAAGATTAGAGCAGAAATTAACACACTGGAGACTAAGAAAACGATACAAAGAATCAATGAATCAAAGAGTTGGTTCTTTGAAACATTAAATAAAATTAACAAATGTTTATCCAACCTTATCAAAAACAAAGAAAGTCTCAAACCCACACAATTAGGAATGAAAAGGGAGAAATCACAATGAACCTGGCAGAAATTCAGAAAATCATCTGTACTGACTTTGAGAACTTGTATTCTAACAAGATGGAAAATGCAGAAGAAATGGAGAGATTCCTGGATACATATAAATTACCAAAGCTGAATCAAGAAGATAATACAAATTCTAAATAAACCAATATCAGTCAATGAAATCAAAGATATAATTAAAAACCTACCAACCAAAAAGCCCAGGCTTTGATGGACCCACTGCTGAATTCTACAAGAAATTTAGAGAAGACCTAACACCACTACTTCTCAAACTTTTTAATGAAATTGAAAGGGAAGCAGTACTCCCAAATTTGTTCCTGGAAGCAAGCATTACCGCTGTTACTAAAACCTGAGAAGGACTCAACTAGGTAAGAGACCTACAGGCAAATCTCCTTAATGAGCATAGATGGAAAAATTCTCAATAAGATACTGTCAAACAGAATTCAGCAAATCATCAAAAAGATTATACATCATGATGAAGTTGGATTCATCCCAGCAATGCAGAAATGGTTCAATGTACATAAATCCATAAATGTAATACACCATATTAACAGAGCAAAGGACAAAAGCCATATGATCATCTCAATAAATGCATGAAAAGCTTTTGACAGAGTCCAGCACCCATTCATGATAAAACTCTACAGAAAATAGGAATAGATGTCTTTATCTCAATCTAATAAAAGCCATCTATGACAAACCAACAGTCAGCATCATACTAAATGGACAAAAAACTGAAAGCTTTTACTCTAAAATCAGGAACAAGACAAGGATGTCCACTGTCATTTTCTTCCTCTTCCTCCTCCTCCTCTTCCTCCTATTCCTCCTCTTCCTCCTTCTTCTTTGTATCAGGGATCAAACGCATCACCTCTTGCTTGCCAGGCAGACACTGTGCCATTGAACTATATCCCTGGCCCTGTCTTCAATGTTATTCAAAATAATTCTGGAAACTTTAGCCAGAGCAATCAGATAAGAGAAAAAAAAGGAATAAAAATAGGAAAGGATGAAATTAAATTATCATTATTTTCAGATGACCTGATGCTCTATGCAGAAGACCCCAAAAACTGCATCCAAAAACTTCTAGATTTAATATGCAAATTCAGTAGCATAGCTAGATACAAAGTCAACACTCAAAAATCAATGGCCTTTCTGTATATGAATAGCATATACAGAAAAATTAGGGAAATAATTTTCAAAATAGCATCCAGAAATTAGGGAAATTACTATAAAGCTACTAGAGAAGAAGAAGAAAAAAAAAAACCTGAAGACCAATGGAACAGATTAGCTGATGAAGAAACAACTTCAGACATATTTAGACACCTTATGTTTTACAAAGGTACCAAACCCCAGAAGAAAAATAGCCTCATTAATAAATGGTGCTGGAAAAACTGGCTTTGCACATGCCAAAGATTAAAATTGGACCCATATCTTTCACCATGCACTAAACTAAAGTCAAAATGGATCAAAGATCTAAATATTAAAACAGAAACATCAAATCTACTAGACGACAGAATAGGTAAAACTCTTGGAAGACACTGGTGTAGGCAAAATCTTTATGAATAAAACCCCAATGACACAGAAACTATCACAAAGACTCAATCGCCTTGAAATTCTCCTTATTCCTTAAGCAAGCCTGTATATGTTTCTGTTTTTCTCTGTCTCTTCTATCTCTGTCTGTCTCTGTCTCTTCCTCCTCCTCCTCTTCCTCCTCCTCCTCTTCCTCCTTCTTCTCTCTCCTTTCCTCTCTCTCTCTCTCTCTCTCTCTCTCTCTCTCTCTCTCTCTCTCTCTCTCTCTCTCTCTCTCCATGATTATTCTCAGGAATATTACCTTCTATTTCAGTGTGTTGTAATCTTTCAGTAAAGAGTTAAAAATCATTTTCTCCGTAAAGCCTTTCCTGGGTCTATCCTATATTCACTCTGTTTTTGCACTTGTACACTGTGAAAGGAATTTCATCTTGCACAGAGATTGCATTTTAAGGCCAGTGCGTAGACAAGAATTACCAATGGTGAAATTTACCCTTGGAAATCCCTTAGGATGAGGCCACCTAGGAGACTGCCATACTACATTGTCTTTTGTTGACTAGCATAGTCAGTTTTTCTTCAACATGGAAACAATCACTGTTTCATTATTTGCACACCAAATGAAAAAATTTTTTTTTATGTTTTTGAGACAAATTCTTGGTATGTAGCCAGACTGGCCTCAAACCCATGGCCTCAGCCTCTTGAGTGCTAGGATACAGGTTTGTGCCACCATGCATGACATGAAATGTTTCATTTAGATGCCAAATAGTTACAAGTGTTTTGCATGATCATACTTATCACTGCAAAAATGGACATATTACAAGACTTGTGTAACCTTAAAATCTGCTAAAAGACTTGCAAATGCCATTTCCTTCACAGGGCCCTTACACTCTCACTTTCCCTCTCTCTAGAGTATGCATTCATTGAATGGAAAGCCTCTCCATTTTCCTCCCTGCCAAGGCGAGAGTCACATAAAGAGAATTTACCTTAGTTTAAAATAAAATGATCCATGCAGGGTGTGGTGGTGCACTCCTGTAATCCCTGCACTTGGTAGGCTAAGGCAGGCAGATTATTACAAGTTCGAGACCAGCCTGGGCTACAAAGTGAGCCCAAGGCCAGCCTGAACTGCATAGTGACAAAAGGTAAATAAATAAATAAAATGATCCAAAACTGAGTGCTTCTGAAGGGATTATCACAGTGCTTATCTTAGGGTAGATATCAGCAAATGTTAGATAAAATTAGTCTCCTTTATGTCTAATGTCAACTCTGAGTAATTAGTGCATGGAGGTCCCTGGGCTGCATATTTTTCTTCTGACAAGGACCATGACACAGGTCATCCTACTACTGCAGGCCAGTCTAGAGCAGCCATGGTGAACCTAGGGCACCTATGTCACAGTGGGCTGTTTGTCATCATGGAAAGCTCTACAAGTGTGAGGAGCCACTGAAGCTGAAGATTGGCCACACATGAAGTAAAACCAGCCCCAAGAACTTGAAGTGCTTTAGGCAAGCCACATGAGCCAGCTCCAAGAATGCGAGGTGCCAAGTATCTGTTAGGCAGAGGGACTGAAATTAACACCAAACTCCAGAATGTATAAACAAACATGCTGCATTCATTGGGTGGTTCTTTTTCTCCCACCAGGAGAATCTCCACCTGACCTCAGCTTTCTGCATTTCTGAGTCTTGTCTCTATTTCTTCATCCTCCACCATCCTCCCCCTGGAAATTTGAGAACTGCGCAGGATGAAAGTTTTGCATCACTATTCTTCAGTATGGACCTGAAATAGCACTTCCATTTTATCATATCCTCTCCTATACCTCTTCAGCATCCTCAAGACAATAGTCCTAATCACCTTTCCTTCTTTCCCCACCTTCTTTCATTCCATACATCTTTTCCTACATGGATACTTATGGTTTCCAGCCTGCTGAGTGAGCACCACAATCCTACGGACTTAATTTTTTTGGTAGTACCAGAGATTGAATCAAAAGCTTCATGCATGCTAAGCAAATGCTGTACCACTGAGCCACACCCTCAACCCCAGCCACATTATCTACTGCTGTGCATCACATGTTCCCAACTGCACACACATATAAAACCTGGGACTCACTGAATAGACAGCCAGCCCTTGCAGAGTAATTTCAATATAGTTCTCTGTTATTCACCACCACACACATGAGGGAAACAGTGCTTCTCTGGCAAAGATTGGAGTCCATCACATTTCAAGTGGGGAAGTAAATCCTGATGTGAGCAGGGGACTCTGGCAGTCGGAGCAGCTGCAATAGTGCTCAGAAGAGCACTCCCTCTTCATGGCAGGCTTTTGGGCAATGATCATCCCCTCCAGGTCCTTCACTTTGCTTTCTACTGTCTGAAGTTTTTTCAGAATTTTCTCTTGCAGACCCAAGGAAAGGAAGATGTTACCACTCTCATGACTCTTGTGTCCATCCTCTCCTGGGTTGGCTAGCAAAGCCTGAAAAAAATCTGAGCCCTTCTTGTAAAGTTGGTAGAGTGTGACTATAAACATCAATATTTTCTAAAACAAAACACAAAAAATGAGTGTTATTTGCTCATTCACATGAAATGCTAGTTTATCAGAGATGTGAAATAAAACCAAAGATCTAATAATAACAAAGTTCATTGTGGGGTCAGGGAGTCAACTCAGTGACACAAGCACCTGCCTGGCAAGTACAAGGTCATGAGTTCGACACCCAGTACAAAAAAAAAAATTATTCCTACGCCAAGCCCTCCATTCAACAAAATATTTTCAAACCTTTTTTTTTTTTGAGGTTTTTTGTTTGAACTACAAAGGGTCTCGTGTAGCTCAGGCTGGACTAGAACTCATGGTGATACTCCTGCCTCAGCCTCCTAAGTGCTGGGATTATAGGCAGTACCACAATGCCCAACTATGTAATCTCTTGATTATTAACACAAACTGGATCAGTAAGGAGGTCAGATATTTTATTTGCATTTAATTAATAAATATAATAAACCACTTGGTGAAAGTTTGCTACATGCTGGCCTCTGTACTAGAAATTGTCTTTCCCATCCATGCATGACTTATTTCTGCAGAAAAATGCAGAACAGGATAACCATTTTGATATCTTCCCCTTTGGATCCTGTCATTATCTAAGGTCATACTCTGGAAATGTTAAGAGGTATGAGTGGAGTCTAGGAATTCTCTCCTTGTGAGTATAGTGATCTGAAACATTTTCCTGGTCATGTAAGTTTTAATGTACTAGGACAGATTCTTGCTGGGATATGAATAAAATTAACCATCTTTTCCCCTACTGTAATAACAAGCACTGCTTACTGAATATGCATGTGCATGTTCCTGGGCTACCCACTTTATACATGTGGTATCGCCTTTAATCCTCACCACAATGCTACGTTGCAGGTAAGGGAAACTGGGCTTAGAGGGGAAGTGATCATTCTCAGGGAACAGCAAGGTTCAACCGATTTAGGTCTAAGCAATCTGACTCTAGAGCCAATATTCTTTCTCTCACACTCTTACACTACCTCCTTTTTTGGTTGAGGTGTATGAAAAGCTGAAAGCTCACCTTTCTGATTGAGTAAACTCAGAAAAAGTTCACTTTCTTACCTTATATCCTCGAATTAGTTAATTGAAATGTATACATATACATACTCCTGTTGTTATTTAGTCAGTTGGTTATACTAAGTAAAATTTTAGAAAACTAAATTTGAAACCCTAAAAGTTGAGTTGAAGAGGCAGGCGTGGTTGTGTCTATCTATAATCCTAGCACTTAGGAGGCTGAAGCAGGAGGATC
Organism: Hydrochoerus hydrochaeris; assembly: GCA_004027455.1. NCBI lineage: Eukaryota > Metazoa > Chordata > Mammalia > Rodentia > Hydrochaeridae > Hydrochoerus > Hydrochoerus hydrochaeris. Next base: position 52,493 of record PVLA01009502.1, on the reverse strand, counting down.
TGAAGTTTAAAACCAGCCAGGGCTAATAGTAAGATTTTATCTCAAAAAGGGTGGTTTTCAAATCCCAGCTTTGTCAGCTCTGAAAAACTATATGATTTTGGCCATAACAAAGCTACCTCACACACCAAACATGACAATCCCATCCTTGGTGGGTTTAGAGAGTTTCAAATAGAATGTATGTGAATATAATTCTTAAACAATAACTTAAACAATAAGCAAATGCTACAAAATAATTCAGTAATAGCTTCTTTCATTATCAAGTTCATTTCAGTATTAACTTTCTTTCATTTGTCAAGTTAATCACTCAAGAAAGCTCTTTTAATTCTATTTCCTTACATTTTCATTGGACCTCAATGTACCTGAATTTCCTCATTTGTCATGTGAAAATAACCTCTGTCCACATCATGAATTATTGGGATTTCCCCCCAAACACTTTGAACATATTATAAATAAACTATTATCACTGATGATTAAACAGAAGTTATATAAAATCCTCAATGTTTCTTACAATCCCAGCTAAATCCCTACTCCCAAAATTCTCACTTATTTATGCAGGTTTCATTAAAACAATGAAAACATTGTGATGGCTTAATGAATACAAATAAAGCACAATGGCATAGTAAAAGCAGAAAGGCCATAACCTAGCCAGGGATTTAGCTCAGTGGCTTAAGCGCATGCCTTGCAAGCGCGAGGTTGTGAGTTTGATACCCGGTACAAAAAAAAAAAGAAAGAAAGGCCATAACCGAGATCCCATAGTAGGCATTCAAAGGTGAATATGTGATCAGGTAAGCTTGGGGATAAGAATGCCTCCTCAGGTAATGAGCTTCAAACTCTTATTTTATGACAGCAGATAAGCCAAATACAATTGTCACAAGAGTGTCTTTATGCCCAAAACATAATTGGTAGAGGAGCTCAAGGATAACTTAGTTTCAACCAATTTAAAACACAAGGGTTAATCCTTGCCCATTTGCATGGTCTTAAAACTGGGCTTCAACAATATGGTAGAGAACTAATCAAAATTCAGTTATTCTGGGTGCAAGTGACATAGGTCTGTAATCCCAGCTGAGGCTGGAGGATCACAAGTTCAAGGCTACCCTGTCTCAAAAAATGGGGGTGAGTAGGAATGCAGCTCAGTGGTAGAGCACTCCTGGGTTCAATTCTCAGTACCACAAAAATTCAATTTATAACTATCTATAATTAAAGAGTACAACCTGAAGTGATTGAATGCTTCGTTTCCATAAGGCAAATAATCCTATCGCCAACAAAATAAAAAAGGAAACTCGTAGGATGATTTGGATAACTGGAGCAAGATTATCTATCAGCCCCCAGTTGGTTTGCTGAGGCATAGCTGTGTCTCCCAGAAGAGTTGTTTGTAACCAATTCCATATCACATTGAGAGACAGAGACTCTAAGAGGTTGTCCCAGGTAGAATATGAAGGTGAAGATGACATTGTAAGACAACTGCAGCTCCAAAACTACATGTGATGAGGTTTCAGGACTCTTTAAGGCGGAGTGAGGAAGAGCGGTCTTGAAGCCCAGGTGTTCTGGGGCCAATGTGAGCAGTGCTTTGTGATGTCACTTCCATAAACGTCAGCTTGCTTCCCACACACCCAGTTACTCTTCTCACTCAGACCAGACATTGTTCTGTCTTTTCACTTTATTCCTGTTACTTCCCCTGATTTTTGGCTCTTCTCCCTCTAGCACAGCATGGTCCAATAGAACTTTCAGCAATAGGAAGACTGTTCCTTATCTGAATTATCTGCCAGTATGGTACCAGGCAGTTATTTGAAATGTGAGTAGTGTTGCAGAAGGACCAAATTTCACATTTTAGTTTTAATCAGTCATATGCTCAAAACAAACTGTTATAAAGTGTCAAAAGTGAAAAAAAAATAGCCACATGTGGCTAATGGCTACCCTCCTGGACAGTGCAAATGCCGAACTTTCCCAATAATTTCATAAAGTGGAAAGTGGATATTTTTACATGACAGGAGAAAACTGAGATGCACTGAGGCTGAGGTAGGCTATTTGCCTATTGATTGATTGATTTAGTGTTTTTAGACAGTTTTTCACTATGCATTTCAGGCTGGCCTTGAACTCACAACAATCCTCCTGCCTCAGCCTTCTAAGTGAGAGGAGATAGAATTTATACTTTTTCTTTTTCGGTACTGGGGATTGAACTCACGACCTTGTGCTTGCCAGGCAGGCACTTATGCCACTGAACTAAATCCCCAGCCCTGGAAAACAGTAGGCAAATGTGGACAGTGGTTCTGAAGTAGAAATCCTGAACTATTTGCAGCCATTTTGTTAAAGCTGCAGTCATTCTATTTTCTGCCACTGAACTCAGCTAAATTATGATTTGTCATCAAAAAGAAAACAACTTGGTCCATGTACAACTACACTCATCATTTTGTTCATCACAAAATATCCATTGTATCCTGGCCTCTAGCAAAAGCTTATCTTTTTTTTTAACTTCTGTTCACCATCCCATGAATGAGACAAGCTTTCTGTAATCATCACCTCAGACTTTGGAGATTATCCTATGGGGTCTGCTAGCATCAATAAAATTTCCTTTTTTTTCTCCTGAGCTCCTGTGGATTCAATCTTTCCTACAACAATTCAACTGGATCATTAGTAGCACTGCCTTCATATCACTACTAGAAATTGGGATTTATAGCAAGATTTTTCACATATTTGAGTCTCTGTTTATATGCTGATGTGGCTTCTACTTCCTTTACAGATCTGCACTGTAACAATTGGAATATTTTCCCAAAGCGTTTTTTTCTTTTTGTACTAGGAATTTGAACTCAGGTCCCCGAAGCACTTTGTACACAATAGCATGTCACACTGTAAGGTTACATATTTTTAGGACATATTATCAATTAGTTACTGGTAGTACCTATCTATGTAGCAAAGTATATTCTATGTGAAGACAGAAAATATATGGTGTGGGGCCAGAGATTTAGCTCAGTGGCACAAGCCACTGGCCTGTAAAGTGCGAGGTCATGAGTTCGATGCCCAGTATACAAAAAAAAAAAAAAAAAAAAAACAAACTTAACTTTTATCTTAATTTAGCTCTGTGGCATAAGCGCCTGCCTGGCAAGCGTAAGGTCGCAAGTTCCATCCCCAGCACCAAAAAAAAAAAAAAAGTGTGTTCCCAAAGCTATCATTAAAAAAAAAAAATTCACATCCAAGTATATAAACTGTCAGATCAAATAACAAAGCAAGAACCCAAGAGTTCAAGTGAGAAGTACATAATCAGAAAGGAAAGGGTCATTTGAGAAAATTTTTAAAAATTCTCTAATAAGATGGAGACATAGGTACCATATGATTTAATTTGTTCTAACTAACTTAAGAGAAAAAATAGGAATAGAGAAGCCAGTAGAGAAAGAATGTTTCATTCTGACAGGAATGAGGTGCCTGAGCAGTCAGGGGCACGTCAGAAAATGGGATCTAGAATGCTGTTAGAAATAAAAGTATTTTATCAGGGCAAATGATTGTTTTAGGAGTGACTGCTATTCATGTTTAATCCACAGCCCACTGGTGACTGACCAGAATCTCCTTGCCAGAATCTAGCAAGGAAGGAAAGCTACTCTAGTAAAAGCTTGGGGTTTGATTAGAACAAGTCAAATGTAAGTCAGAAACCTGAAGACAGGACTGTGACAACCGAATAATTTCCTAGGACTCTTTACACTAGATTTGGTAAGGAGGGGAAGGATTACATGGCAACTTATGTGTTTACTTTCCCAAAGCACCTGACATAATTATACTTACTTGTATAATTAACACATCTTCCCTATTGTAAACTCAATAAATATGCAACCATATTTATTTTACTAACATATCCACAATGCTTGGCACACAGCCGACATTAATATTTTTAAATGAATGCATATATACACAAAACTTCATTCACCAAGTGGCTATTATATTTGTGTTCTTGTTCAGACAGATGCATTACCAAGTAACTATGAGATTCAAAAAATGTAAGATACGGCTTGGGCTGGAAATGGGGGCATATGTTTGTGCTATCAGCTACTTGGGAGGCTAAAGCAGAAGGATTACAAGTTTGAGACTATCCTGAGCAACTTAAGACAATGTCTCGAAATTTAAAAAGTGGCTGAGGATGTAGCTCATTGGTAGACCACTTGCCTAGCATGCACAAGAACCTGATTTCAACCCCTAGTGCTGAAAAATAGAAGAGAATTTGAAAATTTGTTAATAGTAGTATGCCACACATACAAAAGCACCTATTAGTGACATTTCTGACTAAATACAACATACTATAAATCTCAATAGTGCTTAGAAGAGAATACAGTTAAAAAAACAAAACAAAACAAAACAGTTTTGCTGACTACTCTCTTGGACATCTGAACACCCTCAATGGGGAAACTTATTACTGCCTAAGCAGGTATCTTAGCCCACCTCTAAAGGTGCCACCCACTGGTCACACCCACTCCATAGTCAACATCACAACCTGTTAGCATTTACAGATTTAAGGAACTCCTATGCTTAAAGCCTTCAACAGATTATTTTTGTATTTTTGAAGCAGGGTCTCACTGCGCAGTTTAGGGTGGCCCTAAACTCACTTTGTAGCCCAGGCTTACTGGAACTTGCAGCAAGCATGTGCCACCATGCCTGGTTTCTCTTCATTGCTTTTTTTGTACCAGGAATCAAACTCAGGACCTTGTGCTTGACTGGCAGGCACTTATGCCACTGAGCTATATCCCCAGTTCTTTATCAGCTTTTAGACAAAACCCCCGATCTAGAACATGGCTACAGGGCACTAAAATATCTGGTCCTGTGAACCTATTCAACCTTTTATCCTTCTTTCATTTATTCTCTCAACCCAACTATGGTAGTCTTTTCAGTCACTGAAACACCAACCTGGTGCTCCAAAAAGCTTTTGCACATAACAGGAACACCCTTTCTTTACGTAACTTTTGATTTTTCAAGTTTTAGCCTAAATGTTCTTTCTCTCCAGGAAGGTTTTGCTGTGTTCTTTATAGGTTATCATCTAATGAGTTTTTTTGGGCAGAGCTTTTACTTATCTGTACTGCTTTGTTTAACGTTGGTCTTCCCTGCTAGACTTGAATTTGCATGATACAGGAGTTAACAAGTCTATTTCAACATTCTCATCCACGGCTAGCAATGGTATGTGCTTAGCAAATATTTATCTGCTAGTCAATTATTAAGAGAACTTTCTTGGGTCTTTGCTCTTTTCCAGGATAAGCCTGCCAAATACATGTTCATGGTGTTTTCCTTTTCCTTTTTGAGGGGCTCAGAATTGAAGCCAGTTTCATGTGTGCTAGGAAAAGCACTTTACCATTGAGCTACAACCTGACCCATCACCAGGTTAACTTCCTCAAAGGGGCTCAGACCTGTTTGGAGTCACAGAGTGCACTTGAAATTGAACCAGGCAGGTCAGAGTAGACCAGCCGTACTTTCAGACCCAGCTCTACAGAGGCTGAATCAGCATAATGCCAAGAAACAGCACTACTTTGCAGTGGGAAATTTTAGACTTTTCTAGAAAAAAAATTTTTTAGAAGTTTTCATAAATTACATGTTATTGACAAAAACAACAGGCACCAGTTTCATCTTAATTTTTGAAATGACACCTAATGGTGGTTCTATGCTCAAATAATAGAAAAAGAACCTTTTAATGGTGATCACTCAAGGGCTGGTGATAATAGCTTTACAGCAGAACACAGCTGGGTTCAATCCCCAGTAACACCAACAATGACTCTCCTACTCCCACCCTAAAATGTCACAGGTGAGTGTGGAGATGAAAGCCTGTAATCCTAGTACCCAAGGAGGCTCAGGAAGGACCAGCAATTTATTAACTTCATAACATTTGGCTCAAAATGGAAAAAGCAGTGGAACTAGGGTACCTGTGGATTATAGCTTAATGCATAGGCCCCCCAAATTCAATTCCCAGCACTGGGAGAAAAAAAAAATTTTTTTTTTCCTTAGAGGAAACTGAACCTGTAAAAGAAATTAGCTCAAGGTTCCAGGAAATCATGGTGTGCTTAGCCTATAAGATGCTGTTTCTGACAACCCCCCTGGGGTGAAGAGGCAGCAGAATGAAATTCCTAAAGAACTGACAAAACAAAGAAACAAGTTTCAGGGAGAGGGAAATGTCTTCAAAACCTAACCATATGGATTAGAGAGGGTCATGAAGTGTGTCATTTCATTGACACCTAATGAAAGTGGCTAAACATTTAAAATGGCTATAACATATTGCTATCTTTATCATTAAACACAGATGTCTTACAAAGACCAAACTTATCTTGGCTTTCTATCCTCTTTCTAAATACTCATTCCTTTTTGTATTATCATTTAATTGGCGGCATCACTACTGCATCTTTAAACTTTCCTCAAATTCTTTTCAACTTCCAAGTCCCAAATAATCCTGTCTCTCTTTACCTTGATTTCATCTTCCCTCTGCTGTAATTGTCAGTACAAAACCTCAAAAGTCAGCCTCAATTAATTTAGCATTTTTGTATCTCCTAACCCATTCTCAGATTCTTAACACTCCACATTTCATCCATAAGTTAATGTTAATGTGCTATTTTGCTTAACATTCTTCAAAGGCTCTCACTTGCACATAGACTCAAGTCCAAACTCCTTAAGAGTCCACAGCTTCATAGGTTCCTGGCTATCTCTTCAATAACCTTATTTCCTCTTTACAACCGGCATAACAAAACACAGTTCCCTGAAAACAGGCCTTTGAATTTGCTACTTACCTTCATGTTCCACTTGGGATATGTTATCCTAACTGGCCAATTTCTCTGGACCTTGTCTCCTGGGACCTATCTTGAATCTCAAAACTACTCGACCACAAAATTACCTTTCCACAAAAAATTTAAGGCAAAGAGTTATTCAAAAATAACCTTGAGTTGGGCATGGTATGGCACATCTGTAATCCCAGCAACTTGGGAGGCTGAGGCCAGGAGGACTGCCTCAAATTTAAGGCCAGCCTGGGATATATAGTGAGTTCAAGGTCAACCTGGACTACACAGTGAGACCCTGTCTCAAAACAAAACCACACCTCCAACTCCAATACCACCTCTATCAAAACAAGGGCAGTTTGAACTACACAGTGAGACCCAGTCTCAAAAAACAAAAACAAATCAATCTGTTTTATTTAGTTAACAAAAAAATACTAAGGCAAGTGTAGGTTCCAGAAAATACAAATGTAATTCTAGTTTATATATGGTAAGAAAACTTACAATGAATAAACAAAAAAGTGGGTGAAAAATTGTAATTTATTGAAACTCAACTCAAAAAATATAAGATGCTGTAGTGTACAATATATTACACAAAGCACCCTCAGGTGCACATTCAAGTCAAGTAAGAACTCCATATCCCTTTCCCTAGCCCTCCCACCCTGGGACCTTAGTATTTGTTCCATATACAATCATGCACACTTAATTTGAAAAAGGAAGCCCCAGTATATTTTGATGTATTAATTAGCACCAAACAAGAGTACAGTTCCTTTTTTTTTTTTTTCAGAAACAAAAACAAAAACCCAATCAATAAACCAACTGGAGAGCTAATGGACTCAGCCAATACTGCTGACATAGGTATTATACATTCATGTAAATACACAGCCTATTCTACCCTAAACAACGGTGTGGCTGGTTCTCAGCCTTTGTTCATGTTGGCAATCGTCTCCATGTTGCAGTGTTGGAGCCAGTCTGTTTCTAAAACAAAATTGCTATTTAGGAACTTCCTACACAAAGCTCATCTGTTTTTTTTGTTGGAAACAAATCTAAAATTGGTGTGGAAAACTTAGATCTTTCAAGGACGACCACTGGCCGAAGATAATGAAGCTGTTTTAAGGCAAGCTCTCCACAGTCTGTTAATGCTTTGTCCAATACAACCCTCAGGTTTTCCAAGGAAGGAACTGTTGTTGTTTCAGCTACTATTAAAGGTGGGATTGCAGTCAGGTTCTCATGAATTGCAGAATCACTGGAAGAATGAGGTATGTTGGCTTCAGGGTCATTATCATTCACTGTGTTATTTGCCAGAACGCTCCCAGTTAAGTCACTATTGGGTGATGAAGAATTATTTAATGTTAAGTGCTCTGAAGGCTCCCAATCATCAAAGTCATCATCTTTCTCTTCACTCTCCTGAATAAATTTCAGAAACGAAGATTCAAATCCCATAGGTTTGTAAGTCTTCAAATCAAATGACCTGGGCTGTGAATGTTTCCTAAAATTCTCTTTTGAGACATGGACTGAATTTTTTACAGTGTTTTCTTGCCCTGAATTATGCTGCCCAGTTTCTGAGTCTTTGATCCTTGGTAGAGGCAGCTGAAAATTTGTAAAATAAGTCCCACTTTCAGTCCCGTTGGGATTGGGTATGGAATTTTCTATTTTACAGGGAGACTGAACTATATTACATTGTTCTAAAGAAGTGGTTTCTGAACTATGGTTGCATTTCAAAGTTCCCCTGTAGAGCAGCGTGTCTGCATCAAACATTGGGTTGCTCTCTGCATACCCTTTTTGACCTCCTTCCCTTTCGCCTGGATGAGAAGAGTCAATGTTTTGGAGAGGTGCGTCACTGTCACCCAGGGAACAACTGTGCTCTGCAAGCTCTGATGCACAGCTTGCATTTTTTTCTTTCTTTATACAGACTTCTTTCTTTATACAGGGTTCTGCTTCAGAGGGGGGCTCCTCCTTAATTTTGGTACCGTACTTAACACAGACAACAAGATTCTCCATCTGTTGCTCTAAATAGGCACTACTCATCTGATGGGTACGTTTGTAATGCCTCACTATGCTACTCTCCAACTTCACCACGGATAAGCAGCCTTGAACCATGCAGGGATACTGTGTATGCTCGGAATGCTCTACACACATATGGAGGGCCTCAGCTCTTGTTTTAAAACTTATAGGGGCTTTCTTTTCTTTAAGCAAGCTACATTTTTTAGCTTTAGCATTAAATGACCGCCTGGTAGTCTGATGTTCGTGGCCCTGAGCTGTTTGACATACCTTTTCACTCCTTAGTAGTCTTTCATTGGCTACTTTCTGGCTTCTGAACAGATCATCATAATAGTCCTTGTGTCGGTAATATACATGTTGTGAGTAATTACTGCGGTGAGTGAAAATCTGGCCACAGCCATTAAGATCACAATGAATTTCATATTCTGAATGTATTTCTCCTTCAATATTATGCTGCTCCATCAAGTGATGTTTCAACTTGCTGAATGTATAAAAAACAGCAGGGCACTGAGGCTGGTTACAGGAAAACTTTGCTGCAGACTCAGCTTCAGAAAGTACTTTTGGCTCTTCCATATGATCTAGGTTGTGAGAGTCACTACAGTGCTTTGCAAGAGCTTTGGAACACAGGAAGCGCTTGTTACATTCCTTATATTTGCAGGCAAATATCTTTTTACATTTTACAAGTTCCCTTTTGGTTCTTGCTTTGTCTTTTTCTAAACATAACTGTTCTTTGTTGTATTGATGTACCGTTCTATAATGCCGAATCAAGCCTTTTAGATTGGTGAATGAGGAGTTGCAAGTTTTATGAATACAATGGAATGGTTTATGGTATTTATTCAAAATATAGCACAGGTTTCCTTTAGCAACAGTTCGCCTGCTACCTCTCCCTTCTCTTCCTTCTTCTTCCCTATGACCACCCATTGGTGATGAAATACCAGGTATTTTACTTTCAGTTTCTTCACAAGATGACTCCAAATCTGTTTCTGAACTGCATTCATCCTTTTTAGAATGGCAGTGTGGCTTCTCAGAGTTACTGCTGGGATTACCTTCAAGTTCTGAGCAATCATCTTTCAACCTGTCCACTGAGCATGGGCCTTCGTGATCACATTTTTCACTGTCTGAAAGTTTCTGAGGTGCTCTGTCACTGCCAATTTGATGTTTATTTTTATAATGAATTCTAAGATGTGTTTTTCTTGTAAATGACCTTTGGCAAATATGACACTGGAATGGGGAATATCGATGCTGAAACATGCTTAACTGAAGGACTTTTTCTTTTGAGTAATTATGCTTTTTAAGATAATGCATTAACAAAGCCTCTCTGGTCACAAATTCATATTTGCATCCTTGAAGCTCACAGAAAAAAGGCTTAGCAGCCAACTGGGCAAGGTACTGACTTGGCATGTTTTCATCTTGATTCTGAAAATTAAGGTCTGAGATAGTAGATGAGACCGATTGCAGAGACTTAGCACCACTGGATGGGTACCCCTGTAATGACCCTGAGAAAGTTCCATGTGCTATTGAATTTTTCAAGCTTAAATGTTTTAAGCGCAACAGAAGCTCCAACATGGTATCCTCTGTACATGGCCTTTTGGAAGCACAAATGGAGACTTCTGAGGAATAATCTTGATGTTCTCGTTTACATTTAGGATGATTATGATCGAGACTTTCATCTGGGGAGTCACTGTTTGTATCTGAGCTAGGTTTAAGTTCTCCATCAAACTTTTCAGTTGTTTGATTATGTTCATTACCCAAACAGGGAAAGAGATCTTTTGTCTTTACCTTTTTGGGCTTAAAATGGTATGGATGAACCTTCCGTAGATGTTTCTGCATACCTCTTGCATTTTTGTATGTGGATCCACACCCATCAAATCCACAGGTAAATTTAGTCCCATCAAAACAAACTGCCACATTGGAGCATTTTTCTTTTAAACTGGAGGGCACAAAGACTTTCTCATGAGCTAATAATATATCCTGCATGGTTTCAGAATGATCCAGTGTGTCAATTAACTCTTCATTTATTGATGCTGAAGAGCTATGACTTAACTGATCACTAGAATTACTATCACTGTTTTCTTTCAGGTTTTCTGAAGTTTCTGCATCTATTTGGGAGCTAGCTGATTCTGCACAGAAAAGAAGTTCTTCAGGTAATTGTGACTTCTCAGTCTGGTCAAGCAGATGGGCCTGATCAATACAATCTGGCTTTTCACCTACTGCAGATTCTTCGAGTTTCACTGATTTCTTTATATCTCCATTTGAATTTTCAACATTATGCATTGAGAGGTGATTCTGGTATTCAATTTTGGAATAATAGAACTTTTTACAGCCAAGAAAGTTACATGTGTAAGATGCATCCCTAAAATGTTGTGCTTCGTGGTGGTAAAGCTGTCCCAAGTCACTGAAAACAATATTACAGCCATTTAATTCACATTTATAACGAAGATCATCATGTTTTTGTTTATGATTTAAGAGTTCATTCACGGATCCGAACCTAGCATAGCAATCAATAGATACACACATATAAGGTTGAGGACCACAATGCACTTGTTCATGTTCTCGCAGGTGAAAAGCAGACATGAAATGTCTTCGACAATAAGTACATTTCTCTCTTCTGTTTTTCATATCCAAATAATGCTTGGCATTTTCATCATTATTTTGGTGTTCAGCTTTCAGATGCACACTTAAGTATTTAAACTGTTTAAATACACGAGAACAGTCTGTACCAGGACATGGGTACAAATCTCTGTCTTGCAGGTGGCAATCTTCCAACTTGCTAAATGTGACATATTCATGAGACTCTCCTTCGGCTTGTTCACCCAATGACTGACCCTCCAGAGTTGAAGAGGGGCTCTTGGGACAAACGCCCTTTTGAGAACCTTTCAATAGTAATTTCTTTCTCGAACGGTCCCTTCTGCTTGGTGGCATTTTAACGTGTTCCATCACATGAGGAACAAATATTTCTTTTCTCTTGAACTTTTTAATACAAACTGGACAAGTGTAAATACCATCTTCCATATGCATCTTAGAATGATGGAGAATCCTGGCCTCTATACATTCCCGCTTACATAACAAGCAGAAAAACTTGTACTGAAGCCACCTTTGGTATCTTTCAGAAGAACCAATGGGTTTTTTGTCTCTTTTCTCCTTCTGCTGATCTGCTAAATCTCTCCTCCTATACTGTTTATCTTCTTTACCTTCATCATAGTCACTGAGAAATGACTCTAAAACATCTGTATCATTGATAGACATTTCATAGCCACTTAAATCATCGTCAGAATCTGAGGCTTCTTGTCCCAGGAGTTGATGGCAGTGTCGTTTTAAAGTTTTCCAGTCCCAAAACTCAGGATCAAAAGGCCAGTGGGCTTTTAAAGCTAATAGGAGCTCACATCGGAGAGAATTTGGAACTGGTGCATTTTCTTCATCAAATTTTTGATCTGGTTGCAAATATAATTCTTCCAACATATTAAATCCATCCAAACTGGGCTCAATTAAGAATTCTGTAAGCTGGCATGCTCGTCTAACTTCTAAATCTTCTGGTAAAAGACAGGAAATTGTTTTACAAACTGAGGCCTTCATTTCTTCATCCTCACTTGATCTAAGTTGAAGAGCTCTGACACATAGTAAAATTGATACTCCAACACCAGCATCTTGTGCCTGTAAGAAAAAGAGAGTCATTTTTATATTTGTATCTATATAGATTATATATAGAGAAACTACATTAATTTCCAAGGGTATTTCAGCTTCCCAAAAGCTTTAGAATTCTTAAATTTCACTTTAAATCTTCCTTAATGCAAGCTACATTTAGATCTTTCTCTCTAAATGCAAAGGACTAAATTAGATATTACAAACATGAACAACAATGCACATTTATAGTATTCAACTTTAAAAGGTGCCATATATTAAAGCAATTGTCATGGAATTTATCTGTGTCAAATAAATAATAATAAATGTACATGAATTCAAAGGAATACAGGATAAAAAATGTCAGTGAAGGATTCAAAAAATGGTGGTAAGCTGAGTAAAAAGGATAGAATTTAAAACAGGCAATGTGGAAATATAAGTATAGAAATGAATCTCAGTGTAAAGCTAAGCTCAACTATTTCAAAGAGACATTATTATAGCTACTGTTAATATCCAATTGTTTTTTGTGAAGTGCTGTGTTGCTTACATTGTTCTGTTCTGCTTAGATCTTTCCTCTTTTGTTTTATTCTCTTTAAAATAAAAAAAAATTTAACAAAAAGAAATGAATCTCAAAATAAAATCAATCTAAGGAACTCCAGTTATTCTAAACAACTGAATTTTTCAGAATCTCAATTTTTTCCTGAAAAAAAATTACTACTTTATAGTCACAGATTTACTGAATCAGAGAAAAATAACAGAAGGGGAATTTAGCTCAGTGGCTTAAGTGCCTGCCTAGCAAGTGCAAGGTCATGAGTTTGATCCCTGGTACAAAAAAAGAAAAGAAAGAAAAGAAAAAGAAAATATTTCTGTAACATCAGATCCTCACAAATGAGTAAAATTCAAGGAAAATTTGGTCATATGTAATAATTCAGGTAATTCTTTCATCTGAAAGGCTGAAATGAGATATAAAAACAGCAAGAGCAAACAAACCAGGGCGCATATGGCAGAAAGGCTTAAAATGCAATAACTGAGGTATAGGGTTTTAGAACTAGACTTTGATAGCTTGTTTTGGTTTCCTTTCTTTTCTTTTGAGGCAGGGTCTCACTACATAAAACTTATGTAGCCCTGGCTGACCTTGAACTCACCGTGATCCTCCTGCCTCAGCCTCCTGAATCACAGGACTACAGGCACGAATTTCACCATGTCTGGCACTTTTGATGGCTTCTGAACCCCATTTCACTACAGGGATAAGTACTCAACTTCTTTAAGCATCAGTTTCTTCCTCAGTAAAATTGTAACAGAAATGGTAATATTAGATTCTCTCCTAGGGGACAGTATAAACCAAGTGTGGTGCCACATGCTAGCGCTGAGGGGAGGTGAGGAAGGATCATGAGTTCTAGGAAAGACTGGGCCACACAGCAAGACCCTGTCTCAAAGAGGGCATACAAATCTAGGGTGGTGGCACATGCCTATAATCCCAGCCCCTGGGAGGCTGAGGCAGGAGGATTGCTGAGTTTATTAAAACACTGTCTCAATAAAAGAAATAAACAACACCCCCTCAACAAGGGGGTTGTTGGTGAAGCTCAGTGGTCAGCACTTGCCTACCATGAATGAGGCCTTGGATTCAATCACAGGCCCGCAAAAAAACAAAAACAAGCAAGCAAACAAAAACAATATAAAGTGATTGATACAATGCCAGCATATAATTAACACAGTATTCAACGAAAAATCACAAACAATTTTCTAATCAATTATGTTGTATTGGGGATTATTTTAAATAAGTATGTTAACTATATCCTAGGAGCTTATCTAAATAAACTTTTCTGTATACATCACTATCATAAAGAAACAAAAGCTTAGGAGTCTACACTGTCCACTGCTACCAACTGTTAAGCAGAGCAGCAAAGACTTAATTGTAAAGCAATCTATTCCTAGAGTCATGGGTCTCAACTATTTCCTATAGACCCCAATCTAGCTGACTTGACTATTTCCCATACACTACTGATATGATATGCCAACCCACTTTTGTTTTCTCAGCTTTCTGGTTTAAAATCCACAATCTCTTCAAAATTCATCTCCACGTTCCATATCCTCATTCTAATTTATTCCCTAATCCTTTAGCCAGTAACTTCTTGGTAGATCTACTCAGAATGTATAGTGGTATTTCTAGTTATTGTTCTTTAGAAAGAACAATGTTGGGGCCAGAGGTTTAGCTCAGCGGTATAACTGCCTGCCTGGCAAGTGCAACATCATGAGTTCGATCCCTGGCACGCACAAAAAAAAGAAAAGAAAAAAGAAAAATGTTGTTAGTGCTTTCAAAAATTTTACCATCTTAACCACACTTGGCAGTTTAAGAAGGAGAAACAAAAAATAAAAGAGTAAGAAGCAAAGAGAGCATGCATATTAGTTGCATTCGGCCTGATAGACTTTGAAAAGTAATTTATTGAGAACGTGTGGATTCTTTTTAAGTTTATTTTGACCTTCTCCAAGTCTCCGTGCTTGTACTTATAAATGATAATCTTGTGTCGTGTCATGCTATTAAATCAAAAGGTCCACTGTCTAGTCTAGACAGCTACGAACTAGGCAAGTGACCCTTACAACTCACATCTTATTTTCAGCTCCACTACTTCTTAGAAGTGATAAACTACACGAACTCCTGTTTTCCAAAATAGCGGTATCATGATTTGTTTCATCAAAAAGGGTTGCTGGATTCTAGATAATTCTCTTCCTTACATATTCTACTCCAAAACATAACCACATCTATATTCATTCTGGCACACTAATTTTAGTTTTGAGATATAGATATACCCTGAATATTCAAGTTATCCCTTCCATTTATGACTTTATCTCACAGATTCAAAGTTCAATAGCTCCAAGTACCTTTAAATGATGATCTAGTTTAAACTCTTTACTTATAGGAAACCAAAGACCAGAAAATACAAGACGCACTAGAGTAAGGACCTTTCCATGATATCTGATTGCCTATTTCAAAGACCAATCCAACACAGGTTCTTCAGTATCATTCATCTTATCCATCCAAAGAGTTATTGCTAGTTATTTCCCTAAGTCCTTTCCCTTTTTCTACAAAAGAGAACACCTGATTTTTAACCAATTAAAAGTCATCTGTAATAATAAACATACCTCCTTGCCATTCTGGAAGCTAGAAGTGGCAACATGTATGTGTCTTTGGGAGAGTTGGAAAGTGGTATGCCACAGTGTGGTTTGCCCTCCCCCACCTCTTCCTTCTTGCTATCTGAAATGGAAACATTTTATCTAGGATTGGAACATGTAGGTCTTAGAACATGAAATGGAAGTTATGTACTGATGGAATATAAAAAGGACCTGAATTTCTGGTATGTGAAGCCCTTAAAGCAAATGGGACTATTTTGTGAACTATGTATCCGTATGAAAAAGAAACATCTATTTTGGGCCACTACCATTGTGGTATATCAGCATTTACAGAAGGTAGCTGATACAGATTCTCATTCTCATTCTCTCTCTAAAAGAGCTAGTATCAGGGCTGAGGATTTAGCTCAGCAACATGATCGCCTGCCCAGCAAGCCCTAGGTCCTGAGTTCAATCCCTGGTAACAAAAAAAAGTTAGTATCTTAGACAGGTACATACACAAAGCCAGGTGTGGTGGTGCATGCCTGTAATTCCAACACTTAGGAGACTGAAACAGGAGGACCACTGTGAGCTCAAGGCCAGCCTGGGCTACAAAGTAAGTTCAAGGCCAGCCCAAACTGCATAGTAAAACCCTGTCTCAAAGACTATTTAAAAAAAAAAAAAGTGCTATCTCAATTTACTTACTTTTTTGTGGTAGTGGGGATTAAGCCCACCCAGGCTTGTGCATACTAGACAAGCACTCTACCTCTGTGCTATACCCCTAGCTCTTAAAACAGGGTCTTATTAACAGAACTCATTATCTTCCTGCCTCTGCCTGTCAGGTAGCTGAAATTATAGGTATGCACCACTTGTTTTTGTTTCTGAGATGGTTCTCACTATATTGTCCAAGTTGGCCATATACCAGATATCTTCTCACCCCAGCCTCTAAGTAGTAAGGTTACAGATGCAAGCCAACTCACCAGCCTGGAGTCTCAATTTGAAAGGGATTCCACACTCACCTTTACTTACCAGTTATTTCTCCTTCCCTTCAGGATAAATGTAAGTCTACAATAAAAAGTACACTAGTCTAATATGCAAATGACTCTGATCTTATAGGCAGATAAAAAATTCCTTGGCCTGTTTCAGAAACCTAGTCTCTAACCATCTTGCAGCTTTCCCATTTTTCCGAGTTTCTTTATAGTAGCCAGAATTCTAAAGTGACTGATCCCTACTGACTCTCACCTTTATATAATTGCTTCAATTTGAGTATAATTTGTTATTATGTTATGGTAAAAGGGATCTTACAAATGTAATTAAAGTTCCAAATCAGTTGACCTTACAGAAAGCAAGTTTACCAGGGATATAGCTCAGCAGCACAAGTGCCTGCCTGGCAAGCATGAGATTGAGTTCTATCTCCAACAACAACAACAACAAAGCAAAGCAGCAAAGCAGGTTATATAGGTATAGCTGAGCTAATCATCCAAACCCTTTAAATCTAGGTCTACAAATCAGAGATAGAAAGCATCAGATTCAAAGAAGGACAAGAAGGACTGCTCTATATTTGCTGCTTGGAAACAGAAGCAAGGAATGAGGGTAGCTTCCCTTAGCCCAGAATAGGCTTTGACTGACACCATCAAGAAAACAAGGGGCAATAGTCCTACAGCCACAAGGAACCGAACTGAAATCTGTAAACAAGAAAAATGAGCTTAGAGGCAGATTTTCCAGAAAGCCTCTTTAAGATCCCACCCTGGCCAACACTTTGATTTTATCCTTAGGGTACTAAGAACAGAGAATCCTGCCACATTGTGCTAGACTTCTGATCTGTAAAACTGGCAGCTAATGTAAGTAGGTGTTGTTTCAAGCATTAAGTTGGTCATAATTTGTTATCCAGAGGTAGAAAATTAGTATCACTGTTAAAGATTTTAAAAACAAAACTCTTTAAAAAACAGGTATAAAACTAGTTTTTAAATTAAGATGAGTTCTACAGTTGTTTAAAAGTGTTCTTGCTGTGACAGGAATCTGACAGTGAGTACAAACAATTATCTGCTAACTTGTTTGGACACCAATTTGTTTCTGGCATTTTTTTATACTTTGCTTTCTTCACTGAAAAATATGTAACTTATAGCTTGACTTTAATAAAAACTATCTTTCAATGTTATCAAGTAAGTAACGCAACAGAATATAACCATGAGCCATTGCAGATATGGACATAAGGAAAACTCAGTCATAAATACACATTAAAAATAAGGACTCACCACTGAGTAAATCCCTGGCCCGTGTGTTTATTTATAATTACTATGTTAATTAACAAGCAAATGTGCCTGTGTAAAATATAGAACACCATTCTAGGAAAAGATTCAGGGTGGTTAAAATGACAAGACAAAAAAATATAATCTTCCCCATCCCCAGGGGAAATGATCTTTACTACTTTCCGTTTACCACAATCAGCACAGAAAGCATAGGAAGTTACTCACTTCAGCTTGTATAACTCTAATCAGGCAAAACAAATGCTGCTGTGTTTTAGCTATGACACCAAACTGTCGACAACGCTCCAAAAAAGTATCTAAAGAAGGGTCAATTCTTCTTTGCAGTTTACTCCAAAAGAGAGTCAGTTCCCTATGAAGAAAAATATTATGTTAAAACAGAGCAATTGGTATTGCTGCAGCACTACTGAAAAACCCATTTTTTGATTTATGAAAGTTGACACAATATACAACAAAAACTAGATGAAAAGTAGTCTACATTCACTACTGCTCCATCCCAAACTGGTAACACTGTTAAGAATCTTTCCTGATAATCAAGAATTCACTCTAAAAATTGTGGTTTCTTTCTTCTTTTTGTCTAGGAGAAAACAAAACAGTGAAAGGCCTTTTCTCTTATGATTACACTATGAAAAATTCACTTATTTATTTTTGGAGATAGGATTTCACTATGTATGTCACACAGGCCTCAGACTTGCCACAGTTCTCCTACCTCAGACTCTCAAATGCTGGGTGCACAGGTAAGAGCCCCCAGGTCAGGCAGATACACTTACTTAAATCCCTCTTTGAGCTGGGAGTGATAGCACATGCCTGTAATCCTAGCACTCAAGAGGCAGGAGGATCCCTGTGCATTTGAGGCCAGCCTAGGGTACACCATAAATTCAAGGACAACAGGAACTGTATCAAGGGATCTTGTTTAAATAAATAAACAACCTCTCCTTGTTCTACTGGGCAAGTATATTCCAAATAATAAGGCAAGTAAAATAACACTCCTGAAAATGGCTAAAATACAAGCACCTCATGAATACTCAATATGGAAACAAATGATGTTGGGTGTGATTGTGTATACCTGTAATCTCAGCACTCTGAGACACTGAAGCAGGTGGATCTGAAGTTTCAACTCAGCCTGGGCAACTTAGCAAGAACCTATCTCAAAAAATTTAAAAGGTACTAGAGATGAAGCTCAGTGTGAAAGTTTGGGTTCCCCAGTAGAAAAGACAAAAATAAATAAATAAGCCTAATAAATGAAGCAAAAACAGTTAATGATGAAAGCCCTCAACTACTCAAACAAAAGTACTAGAAAGCTTTAAAAAAAATCTGCCAAGAATAAAAATGCTAATGTTAATATGAAATGTGAATCCAAGGAAACTTATAGTAAGACAGAAGAGGATGTGCTTAAAAAAAAAAAAAAAGGCAACTCTGAAGTATAATCTCAATGGAGACTATGGATTTCTTTGGGGGGGGTGTTTCATTTTAAAAAAGAAACAGAAAACCTCAGACTGTTTTAGGAAGTAGAATATAAATCCAAGGCTTTAAAAATGAAAATCTGGGGCAAGGCTGCTGCTGGTGGTGGTACCAGGCCTTCATTCATGGGAGACAACTGCCCTACCACTGCTTACACCCCTCACCTCCCTCAAAATCATTTATGTAACAGGCTGGGAAAAAAAACATAATTAAATCTATTTTTTATATACCCTAAGAGGTAATTGGGACTATCATAAGGTAAAATTCTTTTTTTATTCTTGGTTTTTGAGACAGGGTATTGCTATTATGTCAGGTTGGCCATGAACTTGTGATCCTCCTCCTGGAGTGCTAGGATTACAAGTGTGTGACCACACCCTGCTAGGTAAAAAGTGTGGGGTTTTGCTTTGTTTTGTTTTGTTTTTTTCAGACAAGAGTTTCACTATCCAGTTTAGGCTGGGCCTGAGCTCATTTTGTAGCCCAGACCGGCCTCAAACTCATGGTGATCCTCCTGTCTCATTCTCCCAAGTGCTGCTATTACAGGCATGCAGTACCAGACCTGGCGACTAGGTGAAATTCTTAATAAAGCCTGCTGCCAGGGATTTAGCTCAGTGGCACAAGTGCCTGCCTGGCGAGTA
Source organism: Hydrochoerus hydrochaeris (assembly GCA_004027455.1). Classification (NCBI taxonomy): domain Eukaryota; kingdom Metazoa; phylum Chordata; class Mammalia; order Rodentia; family Hydrochaeridae; genus Hydrochoerus; species Hydrochoerus hydrochaeris. The sequence goes on along the minus strand of PVLA01009502.1, from coordinate 32,684 downwards.
CAAGGTCATGAGTTCAACCCGTTACAAAAAAATGAATAAATAAATAAACCTGCTTCAATGACCAAAGTGAATATACAGTGTTTCAAGAGGAAAGCTTATGATATCTAGTGATGGCAAATTTGAGCTACAATGAATACAATTAATTTAAAATGCCTCTAAATATGTCTCAACTTATCTGATGATTACTGCTTTACTAACTAGAAGGAAAAAAATGAGACAGGCCACCTTTGAAAATAGTCACCAGCCAGGCAAGGTGGGATGACTCTTCATTTTTACTTCCACAAGATTGCATTATTCAGATTTAATCATCTTACACAGTACAAACTTTGGAGAACAGGGCAAAAAAAAATTGGGGGGGGGGTATTGGGGATTGAACTCGTGACCTCAATTTGCCAGGCAGGCACTTAAGCCACTGAGCTAAATCCCCAGCCCCAACAGGGCAAAATTCTAAAGACCGAACGAAATGATGAGCAGTACAAGCTCAGAAATAATTGGTCAATAAAGTCAACTATCTAAAATCCATTCACTAGCTGAAAGTTAAACTTAGGCAAATCTGCTAACATGATTAAAGGCTGACAATTTAGATTCTTTAACTTTTAAAAGTTTATCAAATATCGTAGGCTCCATACATTATAACTACAAATAAGTATAATCAAACAAGAGCATTTTATTATGTATTTGTATAAATATTTATACAGCTCAAATCAATAATTTTAAACTACTACTGTCCATATAAACATGCCTAAAACCATGGCGACCAGTCTATTACTTATGAGAAGGTCGAGATTTAGTCATTGCAATCATTTCTGAAATCACCAGCCAATAGTAGCCAATACTCTACTGGATTAAACATATACTAGGATGAATTCTTCAGTTACTACAATGATATAATTTTTAAAAATGGAAAACAATTAAAAATATACTAAAAATAATTCTAATGGTGTATATCTCACAATGCTTGACCTACAATATCCTCAAATTAGTCCAGTATCAAGTTATATACAAACATGTAAAAGCTAGGAAGAGCTGGGCGCAGTGGCACATGCCTATAGTCCAAACACTTGGGAGGCTGAGGCAGGAGGACTGCCATCAATTCCAGGCCAGCCTGGACTACACAGTGATTTCAAGCCCAGCCTAAACCATGTAGCAAGACCTATCTTTAATTAAAAACAAAACAACACTAGAAAGAAAATTTAGTTCTACTTATAGCAGGAAACACATTTTGGCAGAGATCTAGCTATCAAGCAACAAGTTTAAATAACTCTTTCTACAGAGCAAGATAAAAGTCCAGTTAACATGTCGCAGTGAACTTCACAATTTGGGTATTTTTGAAATGAAGAAAAGAGGCTGGGTGTGGGGGCGCACAACTATAATGCCAGCACTTAACCGGCTGAGATGGAAGGACCACTGTGAGTTCAAGACCAGCCCGGGATACATACTGAGTTCAAAGCCAGCCTGCACTACATAGCAAGGCCCTGTTTCAAAACAAAAGACATGAAGAAAAGAAAACTTTGTGGAATTAAAGAATGACTATCACCTAAAGAAGGTTACTACAATAGTGCTATTTCTCACACTCTTTTTTTCTTATAAAATTTAGGTAAAAATACACACATTAGTCACATGTGGTAGTGCAAGTCTGTAATTCCAGTACTTAGGAAGCTGAGGCATGGAGGACTGTCAAGAATTTGTAGCCAGTGAGGCCCATATGATGAAAGTTCCAGATCAATTTAGATTTCACAGTGAGGTCCTATTTCAAAAAATCTAACAGGAAAACAAAAAAAGCACAAATACCAAAAGCCTGAACTTTGTCAGGTCTGGGGATGAAAACTAGGAACCACACAACAGGCATGACTGGTGCATCACTGAGGGGCAGAACAGACATATAAATACATCTTAAGGTACAAAATGCTTACAACACACAAAATTTAAGCTCAGAGATTTTACAGAGAGCAAAGGTCACCCTATCGCTAACTGAAAGCTTTATGTATAAGTTTGCCTGCATGGCTATTCTATTACCATTGACAGGCATTTATGGAGAATTAACTTCTCTAGTATTTCTTTGATATTTTTCAGAAAGCCAAAAATCTTTTGAGGACAGGATCAACGAATAAGCTAAGCGATGTGCTGTCTTTAAAGAACAATAACATGGTGATCACTATCAACTGTTTAATGTTCTAGCTGATAGTTATATAGTTTACATTTCACTTATTATCTTCCATAATGACCATATTTAAGAATTGTACTTAGTAAATGTGCTTAAAGAAGCATTGCCTCCTTTTACCACAGCATTTCAATTGTGTCATGTATTTAAAAATCCTGATACTTCTCTCATCCAAAAAAACCATTTAAAAAATTTTCTAAACAAATAGTTCTTGGGCCAGGGATTTAGCTCAGCGGCATAAGTGCCTGCCTGGCAAATGCGAGGAGGTCATGAGTTCAATCCCCAGTATCAACAAATAAAGGCTCCTTTATGTTCTATCTTAAACATAAAAAATAAATCTTTGGCACAACAAAACAAACCATCTTATTTGACCAAAATTTCTAGGATTAATTTTTCCTAATAAAATTCACTGTTTTACACTAAGCCTATTCTAATACTTCCCACTATTAAAAACAAAACAGAACCTTACAAAAGTATTTGAAAACAATCAAACAGCTTTAAAAAAAACAAATTCTTTCTCCTTAAAATGACTTAGCAGCAGTTTTCTTTCTTTCTTTCTTTCTTTCTTTCTTTCTTTCTTTCTTTCTTTCTTTCTTTCTTTCTTTCAAGATAGGCTTTCACTATGCAGCACAGGCTGATTTCAAACATGCTGCTGCAGTTCTCCTGCCTCAGCTTCCCAAGTGCTATGCACTACCACACTTGTTCTAGAAGCAGCTTACTCTTAAATTGTGAAAAGACTAAAATTTTCTTTCCTTTACTCATAATAGCTCCTCAGGAGGCAAAAGGGAAATCCCTGCTAATCTCTTCCTGCTGCAGATAACATTAGTCTTATAGTCACTTTTTTAAGAGAATGGAGGCTGAATGTAGGGAATTATAAATGAGAACACAGAAAAACTGACAGGAAAATTTAAAGAACTGCAAGAATATATTTTTTAAAAACTTATCTATATAACATATTCCACACATTAATTTATTCTTTGAATTAAAAACCTAACTATTACTAGTTTTTTTTTTTTATTGAAAATGAGATCAATTTAACAATGGGTTTGATCCTGAATAGTTCATTTGCTGAAGTTAAAATCTTTAGATTTCTAATGATGGGGGGAAAGAATTTTCTTCTACATGATTTAGTGATGAAAATGCCCATTGCTACTTAACAGTCTTTTTAAATTTGCAACACCTTTTTCTTTGGTTTCCTAAGAAAATGCCTACGATGGTTACTGCAAAATATATTTAAGCCCCTATTCTATTTTCCCTCAGTAGATACAACTTTGGAATAGTGGACTTGGAGGTAGAGGAGATTATGAATTTTACCCAAGAAAACATAGGGTAGAGAAAGAAAGCATTGAATTAGGACTCAAAAATCTTGGGCTTGAATCTCTGCTCCATCGGGCAATCACAACACTTCTCTGATTATCATAATCTTCTACTTTCTTCTATATGCAGTGATTATTACAAGGATCAGGTAAGATAATTCACAGTACATATATATTTCTGCATAAAATAATAAACAGAGATGTACTAACATACTAAATGGAAACAACAAATCTATACAAATGATACAGCTACTCCAGAGGGAGACCAATGAGCGCTGAAGTGCACGAAAGACTTCACTAGTGTTCCTCACAAACAAAATGTTGTTTCTAACTTTAAGCCACCATAGGTTCAGAAATAGGGATCAAGATTATGCAAACCCAACCCAGTCACACTATTTCCTACCTGGTACCTACCTCTCTAAAATTCTCTAGTACACCTTGAACACCTCTCTCTAATATCCTTGTAGCATTATTTTTATTACTTTTCTGATACCTACTGACGAGTGTTACAGGTTTCTTGTGTATCAGGTTTATTCTTTTGGCCTAAATGGATCCAATACAATTACAATTAAAGAATCTTAGATATACTTTTCTATTCTTTCTTCTTTCCCTTCTCCTTCCTTCCTTCCTTCCTTCCTTCCTTCCTTCCTTCCTTCCTTCCTTCCTTCCTTCCTGATACTGAGGAATGAACACAGGGTCTTCACACTTAGGTATATCCCCAGTCCTTTATTATTATTTAAAATTTTAAGACAGAGTTGCACTAAATAGCCCAGGTAGAACTCAAATATACAATCCTCCTGCCTCTGCCACCCTAAATGCTGGCATTATAGGCATGTTAACTGAGCCTGACTTGTTTCTTTTTTAACGACTACATATTTTGTAGGCAAATAAGACACAAACTGAATCAAAACCAAAATAATGTATATCAGCAATACAGTACTAAAACTGAAACAGAGACTACTACTTAAAAGGATTTTCTTTTCTATTGTAAATCTGACCTAGAGCCCCTAGATAATTTCAATAGTGGTTTTCCAACTAAGAGAGGCCAAAATACTAACAAATGCGAAGGGGAAATTCTAAGACTGATTTGTTTTCTTTTCTTCTTTTGAGACTGGGTCTCACTATGTAGACCAAGCTGGCCTTAAAGTCACTCTATAGAGCAGGCTGGCCTTGAATCTGTAGAATCCCCCTGCCTCAGTCTCCTGAGTGCTGGGATTGCATGTGTGAACCACCACATCCAGCTGGATTTGTTTCTATGGGATGATTCAAAGGAACTTTTTTGACTACATTAAACCAACAATATTTTTACTTAAATGATTTTGCTGGGCCGGGGATTTTTGGAAGCAAGATTTTATTCATGTCATTTAATCTGTTAAGATTTCAAATTTGAAAATAACATTTTACATAAACCCTAGATGTTACATCTACTAACAAACAAAGTGCACACAAATTAAATATACTCACCAAGAACAATATACACTTGCAGTTTGGAGCTGCTGAGTAAGGTACGTTGTACAAAGAACAAATGCTGTGTTATCCTGACCCTCAGATTCCAGATTACAGATGATGTCTAGTACTTCCTTGCAGTCCACCTTTGCAATCTATCAAAAATGAGATAACTAAGTTAAAGAGAAAATGGTGACTTTTCTATAAATTTTATATAATATGAAACTTCTTTATGATGTTTTCTATCCTTGATAACAGATAAAATAAGAATTAGCAGTACACAATCTTATTCTATCGACTAATGGCTGAGGAGAATGGCATGAATACATCATACAAGTTCCACTCTATTCTCAACGTTTTGCAGTTTTAAAACTTACTCGTGAATATTGCTACCATAAAAATGAGTAAAATTATGCACAATAACCTTAGATTGTTTTCACCTGAAGTATCATCATCTCCCCCCCCCTCAATTTTACTCAGATCATTCTAGTTACAGTAAAATACATGGTTTATAATAAGGCTAAAGAAAGCTACTTCAAAATCAGTTTTAAATACAAATGCTATGCTAATATATCATTTTTTCCCTAAGACTAACAAAAATATCTTTATATAAATGAGTTTTTTTGTTTTTAAGACAGGGTCTTATTTTACGTTGCCCAGTCTGGTCTTGAATCCCTGGGCTCAACTGATCCTCCTATCCCAGCTTCTAGAGTAGCCAGGGTTTCAGGTATGTGCCACCATTATGTTTATGTTTTCTAGACAATAGGATTACGTTTTGTAGACAATCAAAATCCTTTTTAGAAACTCAGCTTTTTCATTTACTATTCAAAGAAATTATATATATATATATATAAAAAAGCAAAACAAGTCACATGTGGTGATGTACACCTGTAATCCCAGCACTTGGGAGGCTGAGGCAGAAGAATCTGGAGTTCAAGGCCAGCCAAGGTTCTTTTTTTAATTGTTATTTTGTCTTTTGAGATAGGGTCTTACTAAAGAGTTTGGGCTGGCCTGAACTCACTTGTTAGTCCAGGCTATCCTGGAACTCGAGGCAATTTTCTTGTGATTGCCATCACACCTGGCTGGCCAAGGTTATACAGTGAATTCCAGAACAGCTTGAAGCAGTCAGCCTCCATCTCAAAAAAAAAAAGCAAAGCAAAGCTAAAATGAAAGAAAACTGGGCAAATCACTCACATTTCCTGAAGTACTTTTTTATACTAAAAAAAAGTATACCAGAAGAGTTTGGGTCTTTAAAGACCCCTTCTCACTCTTAACAATTTATTTTAAATAGAATACGAAGACTTTACAGGCATTAAAAGTAGCAATTATATTTGGTACCAAATATACAAAACAGGAATACAAACATCACTTTCACAGAGAATTCTTTCCTAACTTATAAGGCCATTCTGTTAAGGTTACAGTCAAAAATATTCACGAATTCTTTTTTTGTAACATTTACCAATGCAATTCAATCATTAGTTAAGTAATTTATTAGCAACTGTCTTCTCTGCTAGCATAATAAAATCAAAAGGTAGGTACATTCTTCAAAACTTAGCACTTATCAGAGTGTCTAGACAATATATCATTTGAAAATAACATTTTACATAAACCCTAGATGCTGATGAATGTAACGAAAACATTTCTATTGGCTGTTTTCCCCTCAGGAAGGTGCTATTATGTTTCTTGGTATAACTGGATATTTATATTGTGACAATTCTAGACACTACATCCCCCTACCTCCTCCAATTCCCTAGTGTTTGTAGTTTAGAATTCTCTGGATAGTCTGTGTTATGTTTCATTTCTGTAGTCATGCTCATTTATTTTAAGGGTTTATCATATATTCAATAGAAATTCCCTTAAATGTCTTAACCAAGAAGTCTCTGCTTTTTGCCGAATGCTATGTGTAGCGTGGTATGGTTTCAATATTTTAGCAAGCAATCTATAAGCTAAACAACCAACAACCTATCTATCTATCTATCTATCTATCTATCTATCTATCTATCTATCTATCTCATCTATAGTCTTTTTGAAACAGTATCTTATATAGCCCAAGTTGGTCTCAAACTCATGACCATACTCCTACCTCAGCTTTTCCAGTGCTGGGATTACAGTGTGCAGTATCACACTCAGCTGCAATCTACAACTCTTCTTTGCCTGTTTTTAGGGTATTCCTTAGCAGGCACACAGCCCTAATACATGTTTATGATGTATTTTCCAAAATACATCAGAGGTATGGACACTCATATTCCAATTTTAACTTCCATTTTTTTTCCTTTTTTTCCAGTTTCTTGTGAACACAACTGTCATGTTAAATAATTACCACAGATTATTTTTTGACAAATGTCCTGTCATTTGTCAATGGGGCTTTTGGCACAGAGTAAATTTAGTCAATAAAGACAAGTTTAGTAAGCTTTCAGAAAGCTCAAATAGTGACAGTTCTTTAGAAAGTGGAGAACACTGAAATGAACTGCCTCCTCATGTGGCTGTTAGCATGCTGGTTTTCACAGCTACTACAGTTCTGATTCTGTTCTTTTTCAAGGCTACTGAGGATCTAGAGAAAAGGGAATAGGAAACAGGGCAAGTTATAATGCTACCAGGTTTACTGTTCTCACTGAGATTTGTTCTTTATGATTAAAACACCTTCAGGTTACTGCGTGTGCACCTTTAACTTTGTTAATCTTATTTAATCTGTAGCTCCAAATGTTAGTGACCTAGAATTCTCATTCCCAGTTCACACCTCTGCCCAGAGTCTAACACTATATGAACACTGTCTGCTGCTTATTTCCCTGTCTTGTTTGTCTTTCTATCATCAAGGCCTCTTGGAGTTCTCCAATGAATATATATTTAATAACTGAAGATATTTCCATATCATTTCTTAAAAATCACACATGAATCTAACATTATCTTAGAATATGTAATTTTGCTGGGTGTTGTAGCGTATGCCTGTAATCCCAGCATCTGGGAGGCTGAGCAGCAGGATCGCCACCAGTTCAAGGTCAGCCTGGGCTACACAGTGAATTCAAGGACAGCCTGAACTATACAATGAGACCTCATCTCAAAGAAAGGAAAAAAAGAGAGAGACAGAGACAGAGAGAGAGAAAAGAACAGAAGACTTCTACTCTGTCAATTGGACCTAGCATGTTTCTTAAAGAAATACATGGTTGGAATCAAAAGTATGGCACAGTTCTATAATTCCAATTACTCAGGAAACTGATGCAGAAGAATCACAAGTTCAAGGCCAACCTGGGCAACTTAACAAAAGCCTGTCTTAAAACAAAAAAGGACAGAAGAGATAGCTCAGTGGTAGAGCTCTTGCCTACCAGTTATGAGTTATGAAGTCCTTGACTCAATCTCTAGTACAGGAAGAAAGACAGGATAAGGAAGAAGGGGAGGGGAGGGAAAGTGAGGCGTATAAGGGAAATAGAGACAGAAAGAGAAAGGAAGAGAGGGAGTATGGGAAGCAATGAAGGTCAGTTGTATTAGCAAACGCCTGCAGTCTTAGATCCTTGAGAAGCAGGGATAGGAATTTCCCTAAAGCCCAGGAGTTTGAGATTAGCCTGGGCAAAACAATGAGACAAAAGGCAAAAAGGCAGACAGAATGATAGGCAGCCAGGCAGGAAGGGTAAGTTACCAAAGCTTCCATTTAAGTCTTATGACCTGACTGTATCTGAGAGAAGCTTAAAATGTGCTAGTGGATGCCGGAAAATGATGTGTTTGATTCTCTACAACGAGTTCTCTTCTGTAATCATACATTAACCAACATACACCCACATATAGCCTATAAAAATATGACTAGAAATAAAATAGAAATGCAGATTAAGTGCTGGGAAGATGTCTCTTCAAAGCCATTTTTTAAAAATTCTATTTTAGGCATTAAAAGTGTGTGTGTGTGTGTGTGTGTGGTTAGTGGGGATTCAACTCAGGGCCTTGTACATGTATGCCAAGCATGCACTCTACCACTGGCAACTTTCCTAGTCCTTTTAAAAATTTAGAGGACTTACTGCTTTGCTAAATTGCCCAGGGTGGCCTTGAATTCAGTTTTCTTGGCTTAGCCTCTGAAGAAGGTGATTAAAGGCATGTACCACTTGTCCAAAGAATTAAAATACTGTACAACAAGTCTTCAATTTTTTCACAAAGCTTCTGTACCATTAGTGTACTTCTTGGGTAATATCTCAATCTCTCCATATCATCATAGAAGAAAAATACTGGGGTTGTATCTTTAAATTATTCCTTATTCAGGATTCATCTTAATTTTGATTCTTACTTAAGATATGTTTGGAATTTATTTTATTTTATTTTTTACTTAAAGAGAAAAAAAAGCAAAACAGAAAAAAAGGGAAGAAACAATACAGAATCTCAGAAAAAGAAAAAAAAATAAACAGAAATCACTAGTTGATAAATCACACACCGTCCTCTAGATATAGTTGTTCAAGTTACAAAACCAAAGCATACAAGGTAGACATTCAAATAGTGAGGCTGCATACAGCTCTGCTCAGCGATCCAACAAAAACTTAGCAACATGGCCATCAATCCCACACTCAAACACACAGGCAGCCACAACCCCTAGAACGCTTTCTTTTCCTCCTCTTGCTTTTCAAGTCCATTATCTGTTTAGTTATATCGTGTTTCAGCTTGCTCAGTACCTTACTGATCTGTTTTGTTATTTGCTTTTTATTTTTTATTTATTTTAATATTTTATTATTTTGAAGGTAGCAAAATACAACAGAACAAGATGGAACAAAGCCAACTGAGATGGTGCAGTGAAACTGGTTCAGAAATCCTCAACAGGTTACTGGCATAACAGTAATAGGCACCACGGTACATCCCGTTATCTTCACAACAGTTGTTTTTTCAATCAGGTAAAGCCAAATCAAAGGAAATACAGGACATTCTAGAACTTATCAAAACAGAACATTGAATAGTGCAATATCATTAATCAGAACAAAGCAAAACAGTGATAAATATATTTGTCTTCAAAGAGATGGTAGAAGGAAATCCCCCCCTATTTACTACATTGCATATGTTCAACCTCTCAAGAGATGTCTAGATCTCTGGCTCTCACTTGCTAACAGGTGGTGGGAGTTGATTCTCAGCCCACACGCCGGTAGGCTCATGGGAGCTGCTGGGTGATTCTTCTGCCTCATGCCAGGGGTGCTTACCAAGAGGGCAGGCAAATTGCCTTTGTGTGCTGCGCCTTGAGTCCCTCCATGGTCGGAGCTCTGGGGCTGCTGGTTCTCCTCCCAGCTCAGACCAGGGGCCCTCCTGGGAAGGGTGGGCATGTTTGGAATTTCTATGCTCTTGATTACTTTGTCTTCTGCTCCCAAACTGGATTCCCACTGGGTCCTGTTTAAATGTATTTCCTGTTTATCATTTATGCCTAGTGTCTGTGTCAATCCCCCAACAGTGTAGACTGGTGAGTAAATTGGATCCTGTCTTTTCTGTTCCCCATTAAGATAAGAAATAAATCTCTACTACTGTGTTTATCAACTGCATTAGACAATGAACCTGAATTTCATTCAGGTAGCAAGAGTGAAAAATGGACCTTTACGCCAAAACTCTAATATAGACTTTTCTGCTCATTAAAAAGAAGCATTTGATTTTTAAAACATTATCCCAGGAGGGCTCTACCACTAAACTATATCCTTAGCTCTTTATATTTTGAGACAGGGTCTCACAATGGCCTCAAACTCAGGCTCCTTTGCTTCAGCCTCCTGAGTAGTTGGGATTATAGCTATGTAATCCTATGTCAGATTTCTGAAAGGCCTACCTTTTATACACTGAATTCTGAATTTTCGCTTTCACATGATCCAATCAATTAATCGTAATTGTATGTATCTGGCAAAACTGTTCCCAGCAGAGGTTTCTCATTACACATACCCATTACTGGGATACCCAGAGGTCTCAGCATACAAAGCACTTATATTCCCAGCTGTTGCTCCAGTTATTTAACTCTTCCTGAACTTAGCAGAAGGAAATGGCAAATGTATAACTATGCTACCTTAACTATATGCTGATATTAAACTCCCTTGTCTCAAAAAGACCAAAAAACAAAACAAAAAAAAACTTTGAGTCATGTCTACATGTATGTATAAATATGAATATGAGATACCACCAAGACACCCCCAATTAAAACACAGCTTCAGAGCTAGGGGGCAGGGGTAGTCTATCATGCTTGAGGTCTTGGGTTCCATTATTAGCATTACCAAGAGGGGGGGAAAAGGAACATTGCTCATCTTTGTCAAATAAGTGGGAAAAGAACTTCAAGGAGTAGGAAGACCTACATCTTGGCCTGTGATTAAACACGCAATTTAGCTCAATGAGCACAGAGCCTTGGGAACATTACCATACTACCTCAGATTCACCGATACAGCATGGAGGACTAAATGGCATCATAGAGATTAACTGTTATTTAATGTTTATAACAGATTAAAAAAATTATTCGTGGACAGCAAAGTCAGCAAACATTTTTCTGTAAGGGAGCTGACAAAATATTTTCACCATTTGCTGAACTAGTGCAACAACTCTGCAACAATAGCCATATAACCTAGTAATGTAGTACGTTAAACTGCTTAGGCATGTGTGATAACACTACACTGTCCACAAGATGAAATCGGCTAACAATACATCTCTTACAACACAGCCCCAGCAATAAGCAAAGCATAAGTGTACTTGGATAGACTTTAGTTTGCATGCCAGTCTGTCACCCTGGATGTCAAATAATATTCAATCACATTTCCTATAAACAGTTCCATGTAAACTCAACATACTTGTTCAAAGAAATTAAGTAACTCCAGGAAAAATCCTGTTTCCTTAACTTGTTAGTAAGCTAAGAAATATTATATATAAAACAAAGCTGAATATCTTTCTGTCTTCCTTGTCCCTGAACCCCTTCTTTGCCATGTGATCAGCAGCAGAGTACACAATTCTTCCAGTCTTGATGCCTTAGGTCCTGGAATTCATCTTTGTATGATATCCTGTAATTTTGTGCTATCAGCAAGTCCTGACTTTTGGTTACTCCAATCTCTTGTCCTAAACCTAACATACACTCCTGCCTAATCTTCTTAAGACATCACTTCAGTCACATCATTTCCAATCTTCAAATGCTTCCTCATTTCTACTGCACCAAATCTAAACGCTAACCTACTGGAGTTTTTGAGATGTTCCATTTCCCAAAAAAACCAGTCTTATTTCTCACAAAACCTCAACATGCAATATCTGCCCTGGACAAAGTATTCCTTAGCAAAGTACACATTAATTTCTATGCCTTTTATTACTACATTCAGTTGTCCCTAAACCATTTTGTCTATCCACTCAAACCCCACTATTACTTCAAGGTTCAACTAAAACATCAATTTTTTTATAGGGTCATGTATATATACCAGTGTAAATAGATACCCTATATGGAGAGTAAACAAATGCTGCAGTATGTGAACAGTGTAGGACATTCCACGACATCAGGAGCTGGCCCTAGATGATTATGACCCCTATGCAATTAAAGAACCTAGCCCTGAGGAATCACTTTTGAGCAGCTCCCAAAATGAAATGGGTGTACTTTTATGTGGAATTCCTAGCCAAAAAAAGAACACTCATCAGAGAATATCTTATTGGAAAAAGTGAATCATCTAGTGATGAATTTGAAAAAGAAATAGAAGCTGAATTAAATTCCATCATAAGACAATGAAGGACAAGCTATCTTCACTGGGAATAGGGTTTTCTTTGAGAAATTAAACAGAATCGCTCTGACAAAGCAGTAGGATGATGCATATTTTGATTCTAATTCTGAGTATGAAGACAAAGCAGTACAGGTAATTAAGAAGAAAAAGAAGAGACTGCACACGATTCTAACAAATGGTGAATTACTATATGGTCCTGGAAAAAAAAAAGGTAACAGAGACCAAGCCTAGGGTGACATGGAAAGAGGACAGTTTTGGACTACGGAGGCCATGTCAGCAACAGCCAAAGTGATGCTGTCCTAAAATAAACCACCTCTATGAACATGTTGTGCCCTGACTGCCAAAGGCAAGAAGCCCAAAGCCCAAAAACTCAATATACAGAAAGTTTGTGATCAATTGTTCTGTCAACAAAGAGGATCTAAAATACAAAAATCCCCAAAACAGAAAAAGCAAGGCTATAAGAACATGGGATTTGCTGGGTGTGGTGGCACATGCCTGTTACCCCAGCACTTGGGAGGCTGAGGCAAGAGGATCTCTGTGAATTCAAGGCTACACAGGGAGTAATTCAAGGCCAGAATGGGCCACACAGGGAGTTTAAGCCAACCTGAACTCTGAACTACATAGTGAGATTACCCTTCCACCCTTACCACCCCCCAACACACACAAAAAAAAACTTAACCAGGAATCCTGCAGAGCAGACGGAAGTGGAAGAAACCTATCACCCAGTCATGTGCACAGAATATTCCATTGGAGATGAAAGTCTAGTCCCAAAGATATTGTTCAGTGGCACAAGTGCCTGCCTGGCAAGCATGAGGTGGTGAGTGCGATCCCCAGTACCAAAAAAAAAAAAAAAAAAAAAGAAAGAAAGAAAAGAAGAAACAGGAAAGTGGACATCTGCAAGTCTATCTCAAGGGTGACATCTTTAATTTTTAACATTTCAGCAAGCTGTTCCAAAATAGTAGAGTAGGCTTTTAACTATAATTATACAGTATTGTATATAAAGCAAACACATGGCTGGGTGTGGTGGCACATGTCTATAATCCCAGCACTCAGGAGGCTGAGGCAGGAGGATCAATTTGAGCTCCAACTACATATTGAAACCACTCTCCAAAAAAACAAAAACAAAACAAAAAGCAAATATATAGACCAGCTAATTTCTTCCTGCCTATCTATATCACTCAGTGACATAGCTATTATTTGTAAAGCAGTGCTTTTATATTTCTGAAAAAGAATGATTATCAATCTTTATCTCCCCTCTTCTCTTTTTTCTGTTTAGTTTTCTCATGAATACTGATAGGACCGATTGTTCATTTCCTTTTTTGATGGACATTTAGAAATAATTGAGCTTTTTACTTATTAAAGGGTTTTCAACAACTGGGCATAGTGGGTCACTCCTATAATCCCATTACTCAAGAGGCTGAGGCAGGAGGATTGTTCCAAGTTTGAGACCAGTCTGGGCTACTAAGTAAGCTCAAGGCCAGCCTAACAAGACCCTGTTCTCAAAAGGACAAAAAAGGGGAGGGGGGCTTTAGAATTTTAAAAAAAGTACGAAAAAAGAATTTAAAAATATGGATACTGTATCTCTACATTTCTATTGAACATTAAGGTACTATTAACTTGGTATTCATCTTCCTATTACTTTTCTGGTAAACAAATTAGGCAACAAACACTCTTGTGTATTTGCAAATGCTTCATACAATAGCAGGAACAAAATGTTTTAAACAAACTAAGCCCCCCTCAATTAAAAAAAAAATCAATAAAGGCTGAGAGTTAAAGGAAAAGTTGTTATTGTCACCGGATAAGGAAGAATCAAAATCAAAAGAGTAACATTTTTGCTGCTCCTTCTCAGTTGTTTTGGCATGCCTCAGAAATTGAGATTATCTATTCTCATTCACTTTTCCAAAAATGAAATATTACAACTGTGAAGGATGATTTACCTGACATGGCAAATAAATAAACTAGCACATAAAGTTTACTGTTAATCCTTAAATGGAGATGAATTCATTGAAGGCTAACTCACTCTGTATAACACACAAATTCTCCAAATTCAGATTTCATATCTGATTAATCTCCTTGATCACTTTTTCATTAATTCTGTGCCCTATGCCTAAAAACTTCTTATTCTAGAGCCTGTATCTACACCTTGTTGATTATATGCCAGGAACAGTGCTAAACACTTTTGATTCTTTCCTTTTCAATTACCAATTTTTAAGATACCTACTTTTGTTTTTCTCACATTAAAGACTTGAGAGTTAAAGGAAAAGTTGTTATTGTTATAGGATAAGGAAGAATCAAATCCAAAGTGTAACATTTTTGCTGCTACTTCTGAATTCTTTTCCCATACCTCAGATACTGTGATTAGCTATTCTCATTCAGTTTCCCAAGGTTGTATAGCTACTAAATGACAATGCCAAGGTTTCAAGTCTGTATTTGGACATTAATTTCTTGAGACTGACATTTGTTGACTATTCAGACATCCAGAAGTCAGTCTGCTCTTTTCTGACTTGGCAGACCACCCTGGATTTATAAACCTCAGGTCCACCATTTAATGGATCTATAGATCTATGGGCCAGTTATAGCTCTCTTAACTTCTGTTAATAAAATTCATAGATTATAAGGATTAGACACAAATACATTTAAGGCATACAGCATAGGGTTCAGAACAGACAAGAGTTCAATAAAGGTTTTCTATTGTTACTTTTAATGCTAAACTGGAAAAGTCTGAAAAGCTAGGCAGTACTAAACATTTCATCCTTCAATTTCTTTATGATCTGAAAGTCCAACAAATCAATCATATGTTAATGAGGCCACAGGTTACAGCTTTAATTCTTAGTTGGGGGAAGATGTGCTGCTACCTACTTTACAGCCATCAACTGGCTGTTTAGTCCATGTATGTTAGGCTCTTCTTTAGGGCCATATTCACAAGATAAAGATGACTGACATTCTGTGCCTCTGCCCACATATTCTGCCTAGATAATCCTCTCAGATTCAAGTAACTACTAAATTTCAATGTCCAATTATATTGCTTATCAGTGAGATGTCACCAATCCAACACTGGAGAATAAAGGGCTTGTAAGCTCCTGGAAAAAAATTAGGTAGCTGGAAGAAATACAAAGGCTGCAAGTGGTCACAAACTCCTAGGTGAAATGACAAATTCCTGGAGTTGCTATTTTGGCCACTGGGAAACACCTCAAATTTCAAAAAGGACTCTGCCAGAAGTGTTTCTCAGAATTGGGAGGTAAGACCTGAGCCATACAAGCTTTTAGCCATCTGAAATAATTGTTAAGTGTTGATCAGAAATACATATCACAGTATTCAGTTTCATCTTGGTCCACATTTTTAGGAATACAGAGCATACATACATTTCAAATTGAAATAAAGCTGGGGGAGAAAAATATGAAATATGATTTTAGGATTCAAAAATATCTTCAAGCAGTATTTTAAAACCTACAGAGCATAAGTGGGATATTTCAAACTTATTTGGGTAGTAACTTATGAATGAAAGCTAGAAATCTTAGTAATCAAACATCAAGGAGTGGAGCTATAACTTTTAATTCATTCATTCAGAAGTACTGAGGACCTATGTGGCTAAGCATTCTTCTTGACTAAAGGGACATAACAGTAAACAATCTAAATTTTTGTCTTTACAGAGTTTACAATCCAGCAAAAGGAAACTGGAGAAGCAAATGATATTCTTTAGAAACAGTAACATATGCTATAGCAAAAATACAGCTTGCTAAGAGAACAGAGGGTGACTGAAGCCATTTTAGATAGATTACTATATATTTAGAATAACGAGCAAATTTTTGTTGACAATAGAGTAGGTATATAGGACATTATTTTAAATATAATGACAGTTGCTTTGATAACGTAATATGAAACAGACAACAATACTGAATAGAAATAAGTCAAAAGAATAAACCAGAAAAACCAAGCAGCCAGGTCGCCGCCCTGGTAAATGTGTGGCCCAGCAAGCTGTGGCTGCCCCAGGGCGTGAACCATCAGCGTCTTCTAAAATCTGCGCCACGTTGGAACTTAGGGCACTGGGAAACCAAGCAACCAGCTCGCTGCCCGGCTATGAGCCTACCAGTGCCACCCCCTACCCCACCTCGTTAGCAAGTGGGAGCCAGAGATCTGAGCATCTCTTGGGAGGTTGACTATATGCAATATAGCAAATAAGGGGGATTTCCTTCTACCCTCTCTTTGAAGGCAAATATTTTTATCACTGTTTTGCTTTGTTCTGATTAATGGTATTGCTCTATTCAATATTCTGTTTTTAAAAGTTCTATAATGTTCTGTATTTTCTTTGATTTTTCTATACCTGATTAAAAGAACAACTATTGTGAAGAAAACGAGATATACTATGGTACCTATTACTGTTATCCAAGTAACCTGCTGTGAAGTTCTGTACCAATTTCACTACACTGTCTCAATCGGCTTTGTTCCATCTTGTTCTGTGGTATTTTACTACAAAAAAAAAAAAAAAAAAAGAATAAACCACCCAAATAACTAGGGAAAGGTATTCTGTGCAGAGGAAATAGCAAGTACAAAGTTCTAAAGCAACAATATGTTTGGTTTTGCTCTAAGAACAAAAAGACAAGGTGCTGAAGAAGAGTAAGCATATATTTTACAGTCAGGGGTTTAAAAAGTAGCCAGGGGCCATGGCAGAATAAAAACTTCTGAATTTATTCTGAGAAAGACTGAAGATTGCTGGTTTACTCTGAATAGAATGGCATGGCCTGACCTAGGTATTTAAGGGATTATTCTGGCTACTTTTGAATTAAATGTAGAAACCATGAGGTGTCTCCTTTCTCTGAACACCTGCACTCTGCTCTGAGTGCATTCTGTGTTCCCCTGTGTTTCTTACTGACTCATCCTGAAAATTTTCTTTCCTCAATGGGAGTCAGCAAACCTGCAAACTGATTTTAAAAGGGGGGTTAATTCCTTATTTCACCCTCAGGGACCATTAGAGGCAGCCCATGACATTTATCTTGATGACCACAAAAAGATCTAAAAAGGGACATGGGAGACTACAGAGATATCAACTTTTGTTTGATTACAGAAAGATGATGGGGGGTGGGGATTTAGCTCAGTGGCATAAGTGCTTGCTTGGCAAACGCAAGGTCATGAGTTCAATCCCCGGTACCAAAAAAAAAAAAAAAAAAAAAAGAAAGAAAGAAAGGAAACATGATGATTCTTCCAAAGATGGAACCTGACAGCTGAGTCAGGTCCAGGCTTTCTAAATGAAGACAGACCATTAGACTTCTGCACCCCTTAAAAAGAAGGGACTGCAGTCTGGGGTGAGGACTGAGGTAGGATGAAAGAAATAAAACTAGGTTAAAAAAAAGAGGAAATTCAGATTTTAAAAGTAGTACTTCAGGGACAGAGATAGAGCTCAGTGGCACAGTGCCTGCCTAGCAAGCACAAGGTCCTGAGTTCAGTTTCCAGTACCAAAAGAACAAAACTGTACT
Organism: Hydrochoerus hydrochaeris; assembly: GCA_004027455.1. Classification (NCBI taxonomy): domain Eukaryota; kingdom Metazoa; phylum Chordata; class Mammalia; order Rodentia; family Hydrochaeridae; genus Hydrochoerus; species Hydrochoerus hydrochaeris. The sequence continues at coordinate 14,617 of PVLA01009502.1, read as the reverse complement.
TCGAAGAAAAAAACCACAGCTTTAGAACACAAGCCCATTTATTTTCTCTCTTTTCCCAAAACAGTAAACCTGGGCAACTTTCCTTCAGCAACAAACTGGTCTGCCCACTACTCCCTTTTTACTTTTACAAATGGTCCTCTTTCACTTCATGAACAGACCGCTCTTTTGGGATTTCTACTATTAACAGACCATTATCTCACGGGGTGACTCTCTGCCACACATTAGAGAAGATTAAAACTGTAGATTCTTAAATTCCAAAATTTAAAAATTCCCAGATTCCAACTTTATTGCACCTCATTTCTCTGAGCATGCGCACTCTACTCCAGTGCATCTGACACCTACCTCTAATAAATCCTTCTCATGTCTCTTTTTAAAAACATGTTGAAGCTAAGAGTAAAATAAAGTTCACTAGTTCAGAGGCTTCTGTATTCACCTTTGCATCCTCAGTGCCTAAATAGTATTTGACATGCAGAAGGTGCATGTCAAATATACACCATTGGTAGAGCATTTGTCTAGCATATGCAAAGCTCTGGGTTCAGTCTGCACCACTACAAAAACAAATAAAAAAAAGAAAGAAAACACCCACATTCTAAATAGTTCTTGACATATAACCTACGTTGGCGCTAAAATCATGAATATTATTACTTGATCTGAACCTTTCTCTCCTTATCAATAAAATGGAGCTACCTTACAGCGGCTGTGAGGCCTAAATGTGACTGGAAGCACACAAATGTTAGTATTCTTAACATATAATAAAAACTAAAGTGGGGAGAGGAGAGGAAGTTATATATTGTTCCCACCACCTCCAAAATGAGGAATATAGTTGGGAGGCAACTATGTGACTTCCTTCCTCCACTTCTTTGCTCAATAGCTCTCTTGTGAATAAACCTTGGCCTTGCACATGCTAGATAAGTGCTCTAGCACTGAGCTATCCCCTTATCTCCTTAAAGACTTTTAATTAAAAAAGAGGTCATGAAAACAAAACTCTAGTATCAATGATGTCAAGACAGATTAAATTTGAGATGTTATCAGACAAACAGGGTGGCACATGCCTGTAATCTCAGCCAGCAGAGAAGCTGAGGCAAGAAGATGCGCAAGTTTAAGGCCAGCTGGGGCTATGTGGGGAGTTCATAGCTAGCCTCAATTACATGGCAAGATCTGCCTCAAAAAACAAACAAACATTATATAAGATGGTAATGAGGCAGTTAAATGTGAGTTGAGTTTAAAGAAGACTAGGCTGGAGAAAACATTTGGAATGCATACCTTAATTGGCATTAAAAGCCATGAGACTAGGTGAGGGATGATCACAAAAATAGGCATAGATAAAAAAGAGATAACTTGATGTCAGTGGGCACAGAACACTCATTTATGGGAGGACAAAGTAGAACTGAGGAGCAATTAGTGAAGTAGTTGCTTATAAAGTCAGGAGAGTGTGGTACCCAAAAATCCAAGTGAAAAACTGTGATGACAAAGTTGAGGTTAGATCATTGTTTGACTTTTGGAGACAGGATCTCCCTATGCAGTTCAGGCTGTTCTTGAACTCATTATGTGGCACAGGATGGCCTTGAACTTGCACAGATCTTTCTGCCTCAGCCTGCCAAGTATTTGGATCACAGGGGTGTGCCAATGTGCTCTGCAAGAAGTTATTCAACCAAAAGTCAAGAGTCACAATTGGATAGGGACAGGGTAGGCCAGCACAAATGACATGTCCTAGTAGACTGTCTTGAAAGGAGAAAAATGCTTAACAATAAATTGAAACAATTAGTTGCTGACAAGGCCAGTGGAGAAATGGAATAGTATCTGGAAAGGGAAATAATATATAAAGACGGTTTCCTGTTTAAAAAAAAAATTATATATATATATATATATAAAACAATAAACACTAATAAAAATGATTATAGTACAAAGGAAAACTGATGATACAGAAGAGCAAAGAACACTATAGTATTATCCTTAAGGGATATAAGAATAGCTGGGATCTGCTACAGAAGAGAAGGTTGGTTTTAGGTAGTGGGAGAGTTAGTTAAATTCTAGTAACAAGAGGAGGTAGAGATGCACAGATGCAGACAGGTAAACAGATGTTATACATCTTCCCAGCTTGCCTCAGCTTTTCAATTTCCTTAGAGAAATAAGGAGAGGAAATGTTCACTAGCAAAGCAAGACCAATTTAAAGAAAGAGGTAAATAAAACCGGGCATAGGGCATATCCCTATAATCCCAGCACTCTGGAGGCTGAGGCAGGAAGATCCCCTGCAAGTTCAAACCAACCTGGACTACACAGCAAAATGCAATGAAATTGGGGGGGATAATGTATAAATAGTAACCTAAGAGACTGAGAGAATGAATGGATCAAAGAAACATAGCATAACTGATTCAAAGTGAAATACACTGGCTGGGCATCATGGCACATGCCTGTAATCCCAATACTCTGGAAGCTGAGGCAGATCACCTGAGTTCTGACTTCAAGGTCAGCCTGAACTGTATACCCAGACCTTATCTCAAAAAAAGGTGGGGTTTGAATTAGTTGAAAGGTCTTTTTTCCAAAGATTGGCTCTACAGTGCAAGTAAATATACACAATACGTGAAGATTCAGGGATACAGGTAGTCAACAAATACAATTAAGGTAGAGACCAGCAAAAGAATTCTGAGTGTATGCTATGAAGTGACAACGACAGGACTATGGAAAAGCACAGTGAGGAAGGAAGAAAACATAAAAACAGGGTAAGGCACAATGAAAAGGTGATAGGCTCAACAGAGGCTGGGGGAAGAGTCTATATATTAAGGGAATGGGTGGAAAGAGAAGGTAGGATATTTATACAAAAATTATTATACAAACTTAGTAATTACTATAGCACAGAACCAGATTCTTGACAACCCTATGTTTGGTAAGAAACCTCAGTGTGTATCTATGGATCAGATCTGACTGACAGGTGAGAAAATTAAAATTAGATAATGAAATAGAGGATCAACATTCCTAACTTATTTAATTATTTGACGCTATTAGCCGGCTGTGGTAACACGTGCACAGCCCAGCACTCAGGAGGCTGAGACAATTGCCTCGGGATCAAGGCCAACTTAAACAATACAGACACTGTCTCAAAAACCAGAAACAAAAACAATCCCAACCAAAACAAAACTATCAGAGAAAAATTCCCAATTTTCTGAAGAAAAAAGATCCAGGTTTTTTTAAAAGGATGCAACATGACTAAAAAATACTTTTTAAATAACTCACCTACATCATAATTTCCCATAATTACATTTGTCAAACTGGGTGTGGAGGCACATGCCTGTAATCCCAGCACTCAGGAGGCTGAGGCAGAATCATTACAAATTCCAGACCAGCCTGGGCTACAAAGTGAGCTCAAGGCCAGCCTGAACTGCATGGGGGTGGGGGGTATCAAATCCTTTCAACTGAACAAATGTACAGTTAAACCTGTGCTTTTTCTTTCCACTAACTCACTATTCAAAATACATTCATGGTATTTAAGAGGGCTATGCTTGCCTGCATATGGAGTTAGATATTTAAAGCAACTTAACTAAAAATTTGGGCTGGAGATTTAGCTCAGTGGCTTAAGTGCCTGCCTGGCAAGCACAAGGTCGTGAGTTCGATCCCCAGTACCATAAATAAATAAACAAACAAACTAAAAATTTAAGTTTCTTTTTTTTTTTTAGTTATCCCTTGAATACCACTGTTAACAATTTCTTCCTTCCTTAAACATAGTAAAATTATTACTGTAAGAGATAAAAAAAATTTCACAGCAAACCATCAGTCAGATGTACATGATCTGTATCATCTTTAATCACCTACTTTTCAAATCTATCTACAACTTTACATTCAAAATGCTTAACAGAAAAATAGTTAAACTTGCGATTTTCAGTTGTCTTTAAAGAATGAGTCATCTGCTTGGAAAAAAACAAACACAACACCTGTACAAAACAAACTTGCAGTGAGTATGAACAATAATTGTTATTTAATTTACTTACCTCCTTAATAGCATCTTCATTAGGGAGCAGGGAACATAAACATGTGATATAAGCTTGCTGAAAAGATGACACATGTGAAATTTCTTTAGATTCTGCACAGAGTTTTGATAAGGCAGTAGCCTGTGGGATGCAGTTAGATTTCAACAAATGTTTTATTCGCATTTGTAGAAAGGAAGATCCTTCTTGTGCAATCAATTTATTGACTAGAAAAAAAAAAAAGGAAAAACATATGTTTGATGACATTACCATGTAACATGCCAGGCTTAAGATTTCAGTTTAGATAAATGGGAAATTTTTTCTGTTCTCAATACTCATCTCATAGAGATGAGAAGATAAATTCTGTTGCTTATTATTTCCACATTAATAGTTCTATTCTAAACACCAAGGCTTTTAATCAACCTACCAACATTTTATGAGCACTGATTAGCTGACCTTCCCCTCATTAACTTTCTGATGAGACAGATCAGGAACAGAGAAATGAATTACAAGCATAAGTGCAAAAAAAAAAAAAATGAAGCAAGTAACCTATATAATAGTTATTACCAATTACTTAAGAGGTCCCAAGTTATAAGCTAAATGTTCTCATATACCTCTCTCATCCTTCATACCACCACCAAGGCAAGTATTATCCCCAGCTTAAGGTTAGCAAAATTAATATTTAGAGAAGTTAGGTAACTTGCCAAAAATTCCAAAGCCAGTGGTGCTCTTTCCGCTAAACCAGGCATTTCTCAAAGTGTGTTCCACCGATCAAAAGACCTGAGAGGTAGTCCTAGAAGAAAAAAGGATTCCTTGGTCAAATCTGAACAGTCATGCAATAAAGAAAACTGTTCAATTTTATTTAACCCAATCTTTCCTAAGCTGATTTGACCAGTGAACCCTTTTACACGTAGTATTAGTACCTGTGAAACATATTCCTGGTTTAGTACACACTTTGGAAAATGCTGCTCTGAGCAGTATTAAATAACAAGCACCTGAGCACTGAAGTACAGTGCGCTCTGGACAAGCTCCCAATGTTTCAACAGAAGACACTCAACAAGTGTGTGACATCACATAGTATAACTTAAAGAACATAGGGTAGAATACAGTATTGTGTGTCTAGACAAATGGTGGTTAATCCATAACAGTATTCCTGAGACTTGAAAATGCCTTCTGAATAACCTAAGGAACTTAATAAAATGCAGATTCTGATTCATTAAGTTGGGGATGGAATATTAAACTTTTCTAACAAGCTCCCTAATATTCCACATACATACATATACACATACAAATACATATAAGAACCGAATCAAATTCAGTGATTAAGTAATGTCGACCTTATGGGATCAGCCAGTTCAGTTTGCCACCTGAATTATGAAGAGAATTGAATTTGTGAACTGAGGTATCTCTACCTCTACATATATAGACAGATAGCTTTAGGTATATTTGACTAACATAAAGTTTTAAAAATTATCTTAAAAATAGCATAAATTTCAAAATAAATACAAAAAGGTATACAGCTAAAACCTGTCTCCCTTATACTCTAGCTCCAGTGCCCTACCTCTTTGCTTGAAAAATAAATGCTTCCATTTTGTTATCTTTCCAGAAATATTCCATGAGCACAGGAGATGTTTCTTGTCCTACTTCTGTATCACATAGGTCATCCCATTGTGAGTACACTTACAGCATTTTGTTGGTTTTAACTGAACAGTGTCACATTGTATGGATGTACTATAATGCACTTCAGCAATTTCCTACTAATAGACTTTGAAGTTGTTTTCAATCTCCAGCAATCATCAATAATACTGTCATTTACAGTCTTATATGTAGCTAATTTCACATACATGAATATGCTTATGAAACAAAACAAAACAAAACAAAAAACACCCACACATATTCCTAGCAGAGTACATTGGTGCACATCTGTAATTCCAGCACTCTGGGAGGCCAAGGCAGAAAGATCACAATTCAAGCCATGCCTGGGCAACTTAGCAAAATTCTTAAAATAAAAAAACCAGAAAAAGGTAAGTGCATGTAGATTAATGCAAAAGCCTTGAATTCAATCTCCAGTTTGAAAAAAAAGCCCCAAACTTCTACAAGTAGAATTTCAAAATTTCTAGAACTAAAGGTAAGGGCTTTGTTCGTTTGTAATATTGACTCATACTGACAAAATGCTCTCCAGAAGTTATAGCTGCATCAATTTATACTCCTACCAACAAAATGTAAGCGCCCATTTCCGAGGCACTTCAGAAAGTTCTGACTCCAGCATTCTACTCTGAGGATTTTGATTAGTAGGTGGAGTCTGGATCTGGAAAGTTCCATACATTCCAGAATATGTAGTGCCATGTTGAGAGTGTGAAGTAGGTGGCTCTCCATTTTAGTCTTTCATGAAACTCCACAAAAGCACTGCCCCCCTCACTTGATTAGCTCCTTATACTTTGTTTTCAGTAATGGTATTTTTATAGTTTTACACAAAAATATATTACAGCATTATTCTTTCTTGCTACTTCCTTTCCTTAAGAAAATCAGCTTTGTTACCGTGTCCTCGCAACTCTTTTTCCACCCTCTACAATTTAATTCTTCTAACTTCCTCCGCTAGATCCTCTTCTACATAACAGCAGAGATGCTGCTCTACTTATCTGTCCTGTAAGCAATTATACAGATCACACAGGAAACAGGACACCTGAAAATAGGCATGCTATCTACAGGACCCCACCCTCATGAAGTTCCCACAGCATCTTACTTCTTTCATCATACTTTAGTTTGTCCTTAAATACAGTAATAAGAGATTATAACACAGGGTAAGATCTTGGGTTTCAGAATCACCCATCTGAAGTTTTAGCCGATTGTTGACACAGAGTAGTAAAATTAACTGATCTCTGCAACGCTAATTTCTTCATCTGTAAAACTCTCGGTAATATACAACGTGCATGGATTAAAGAAACAAATGAAATACTAGTAATGCTGTATAAGACTAGACTCAGCTTGGTAGGCTAAGGCAGGAGAACTGCTGTGAGTTCAAAGCCAGGGTGAGTTACAAAGTTAGTTCAAGGCTAGTTGGAACTTCATAGTGAAAACCCTATCTCAAAAAAAAAAAAAAAACCAAGCTCAGAATAAATGTTCAATTAGTTCTTGGTATCTGATATCTCCTTTATTATAACATCAGCAATTCATGACCAAATATTATGTCTTGCTGGTTGCTCTATTCCCTATACAACTAGTCATAATACTTTGTACATTACAGATATTTGTATGTACTTAGCAAGTGAAGCGTTTATCAGTCTCCAATCAAAAACTTTTTAACACTTCACCTTTTAACATCATTCGGCCTTCACAATTTTAACTACATCATTTGGGTCAAATATGACTTCTCACTTGTTTCAAAGATTAAATGAGATATGAAACCACTATTTGGGGATGACAATGCTCAATGTATAGACCGTTGTTACTCCTTGATTGATGTGCTTTAAAATTTTTAGTCTTTTTTTTTTTAGGGTTAAGGTAAGAAAAATGGATTGGGGGTGTATGAAAGCATTAATACAGTGCTCAACATTATCAAGCGCTCTAAAAATCACAGCTATCACTTCTAGGAGATAAAACTATTTTATTCAACATATATATAACTAATTAAACCATTACTCTATCAATTTTTAACAAAAGATCAATCTTACACTCTGAATATTTAACATAAGCATAATTAAATTTATTTGTTAAAAGGAAATCTGGGGACTAAGAATGTAGCTCAGTGGTAATGTTTGCCAAGCATCACAAGACCCTGAGTTTGATCCTCAGTATCATCAAAAAATCCACCCATGTGTTTCAATATTTAAAATATAATGAAGTATACACTGACAAGTCTCCCATTCATGACCCGTGCAGACATATCTCATTTAATGACTCAGTTTCATTCTCAGGACTAGGTTGCTAAGACAACTGGTCACTAAATGAGGAATTACATATAGTATACATGATATTCAGAACAAAGAAATGGTCAAAGGATACTCCAATTTGATGGCTTTGCTATTGTTTGCAAAACTCTTACATGCTGTACTATATTGTGCAACAGAACATAAAACTACAGTGCTGTATTAGTAAAATAAGCAAAAATTACAATGCAATAAGCAAGGTGTAATATACTCAAAAAGGCTTTTTAAGGTGATATAAAGATTTTTGTACACATCAATCAAATGGGTTATAGGCTTTTCTATTTTCTGAGCTGTTTAAAGTTGCAAGTGCCATGACAATTTATCTTGTATATACTTCATCCTGCAAAAACAGTAGTTAAAGCTAGGCATGGTGGCACATGTCAGTAATCCTGGCACATTTGAGGCTGATAGGAGGATCGCCTCAAGGCCAACCTGAACTACACAGACCTTGCCTCAAAAGAAAAATAAAAACAAAAACTACTACTGATGTCCAATTAAAAAACAGGTCTTAGGCTGAGGAAGGAGAGTCACCATGAGTCAGCCTAATAAGCTAAGAGTTCAAGACCTGTCTAGTCTATACAGTGAGACAAGCAAACAAACAAAAAAATCCAAACAAGGTCATCTGAAGCCAGGCATTGGTGGTGCATGCCTAATCCCAGCACATAGGAGGCTAAAACAGGAGGAGCACTGCAAGTTATAAGCCAGCCTAGGTTACATAGTGAACTCAACATCAACGTGAACCACACAGCGAGATGTCTTTAAAAAGGAAAATTAAAAGAAAACTAAACTGAAATGTGCTTACTGAATTCTATTTATTTATTTATCGGTACCAGAGATAGAACTCATGACCACACGTTTGCAAGGCAGGCACTTATGCCTGCTGAGCTAAATCCCCAGCCCTGAATTCTTTAGAGATTTTTAAAAAATTATGCTTCTGTTACTGGCTTATTCAACAGAGGACAATAACATGATAATCACACAGCTTTTTGGCATCAAATACATTATATCAAGTTTGCAGCAGCAATGGAGATAAAAAGGAAGTTTTCTAAATCTTTCTGATCTGAAACTAAGTTAAGGTCTGTCAAAGTAGGTAGATCACAGGTTGTTCACCACTTATAGTGTGCCCAGTCTTCAGTATAATCCCTTAGGATTATGTCTTATGAATGATGGGTGCTTAATTGACTTTCATTGAGCAGGCAAGATACCAAAGGTTATTGGCTGAGTATGTTTCTCCAATTTCTTTATGTTTTTGGATGTGGGAAAAAAAAAATCAGGGCTGGAGATTTAGCTCTGTGGCATAAGCACCTGTCAGGCAAGTGGGCAAGTCCAAGGTCATGGATTTGGGGGGGGGTCGTCAATTACTCTTAACTTCTGAGGTGGTATGACTTTATAATTAGTAAATCAAAGGAAGTTAAACAGATGTTTAATTCAACTTCACCCCTGTTGTTCTTGGGTTTGAGGCTGCTTGCACAAAGGTAAGTTTGACCCATTCAATTCTTAACCTGGGGGCTGGGGATTTAGCTCAGTGACTCAAGTGCTTGCCTGGTTAAGTGCAAGGTCGAGTTCAATCACAGGTACCAAAGAAAAAAAAAAAAAAATTAACCTGGTATACGATTCTGCCTAATTCGGAGACGCTTTTTTTTTTTTTTTTTTTTTTTTTTTTTTTTTTTTTTTTTTTTTTTTTTTTTTTTTTTTTTTTTTTGTGGTGCCAGGGATTGAACTCACGACCTCACGTTTGCCAAGCAGGCACTACGCCACTGAGCTAAACCCCCAGCCCCCTGAGATGCTTTTGAAAGTAAACAAAACTTCAATCAATGATACCCTACAAATGCCTCTCTAGTCCCACATGATTACAACAGAGTTGAAAATTTCTGTTATTTAGTGACATCACAGCATGGTAGCTTATTCAAGTGTTTGTGACAAACCAACTAACTGCTAGTCTTACAAAAGTACAGCACATTAAAATTAGGCCCAGTACATAATAATAAATGTTACTCTTATGTACTTACTATACTTTACAGTTAGAATGTCCTGCTTCAACTTATTTAAAATAATTTGCTGAAGAACAGTATGCTGTATCATAACAGTAACCTCACACATCACACATTTACCATACCTCTTAATAGCAAAAAGCCAGTTTGAATGACTGTGTAAGCACATTCTGTTGTTCATGGAACAATGAAATCATCTAATGACAAAGCTTTTGGAACATATTCTCATTGTTAAACAGTGCTTGACTGCTCGGCTCCATGAGACAATGGTTTTGTCAATATTAAAGATGACTTTTTTAGCTTCTGCATGCCTATATTTACTAAGAGGTGCCATTTCTTGAGGACCTCAACACACAATAATAAATATCAATCTCCTTTTCTATTTAACAGCTCTTTTTGTTATTCTACTTTTTCTTGTCAGTTCAAATGATTAACAGTAGAGTGATGGGAAAGTGGGGAAAGGAAGGGCAAGTAAAGATGATTAAGATGCTACATCTATTTATAAATACATACGTATCAATGTCCTAAGATGAATGCAATTATTTGCTGCAAGCATATGCTTTTAAACCAAACAACAAAAAAAGACACCCAGAAGAATGAGAGAATAGGATAAAGAGAAAATCTAAACATACCTTTATGCCAATCTTTTTCACTACACAGAAAGGCCCCAACAGCATGTAAATGGTGGTCAAACATGGTGAATAAATTAACTAACTGGAATAATTCAAGTCATAAATAGTTAAACTGCTTGCGCTAAGACCTAAAGATAAGCCAGAAAATGTTATTGTTCTGAAATTAATTTTTATCCCAGAAATACACTTAAAACAGAATGTAATCCTCTGAGCATTCTACTAATTTGAAGCAAATGAGGTTAGAATAGCTGGCTACATCAAATACTTCTGTGTATATAAAATGGAAGTATCAACTCAAATTCATAAATTTCCTTGTTTTAAACTGACAGTTTTATTTGTAAGAACTTTGATTCTTTGCATTTCTCTAAAAAAAAACCCCACTAATTTGTAATTATTTTATAAGGGTAAATTAAAAAGCACTTTTTGGGCTGGGGATTTAGCTCAGCAGCATAAGCGCCTGCCTGGCAAGTACGAGGTCATGAGTTCAATTCTTGGTACCAAAAAAAATAAAAAGCACTTTTTTCCACAGCCCTTAGCTATGTAAACTAGAGCAAAGTATGGACAAAGTTCTACCATACACCTAGGACTATCAAAGAGTATTCATTTCTATCTCAAGAACCTTTTTTGTTGTTGTGTAAGACAGGGTCTGGCTATATAGTTTAGGCTGGCCTTGAACTCATTCTGTTCTAAACTGACCTTGAAATCAATTAGATTCTCATGCCTCAGCCTCAGTGCTGGGATTATAGGCCTGCGGCCCAATGCCTGGTTTATCTCAGGAACTTTTTATGAACATTGCTAGCAAAGTGCAAAGATCTTAGCTCATGTGAAACCCTAGGTTCAATTCCCAGCACTGCAAAAATAAAAACAACTACCTAAAAAGTAAAGAATCCTTATTTAATAAGCAACATATGAAATGATAGTAGTTAAATTTTATTATTCAAAACCAGGCATGGTGGTATATGCCTATAATGCCAGCACTTGGGAGGCTGAGATAACAGTTTGAAGGCAGCCTAGGCTACATAGTGAACTCAAAGCCAGCCTGAACTATACAGACCCTATCTCCAAACCAAATAGGAGTAAGAATAACCAGGCATATATAGGTAAAATTAATAAAATCTTAACCCATAATCAATTTCAGTTCCCTTAAAGATAAATTCTCTTCCAATAATGTCACTGAAGTTTTAAAACTTACCTTCTTCTGTTTCTACTGGCTGTTGAGACAGTATTTTAAGAAGTACTGGGTTTTTCCACACCCCTTCCTTGGTAACATGAACCAGTATTTGTAGGTTATTATTCCCAAACTCCAACAATGCATCATGTGATTCCTAAAACAAAAAAAAAGTATATCCAAAAAACAAGATACTAAGATTTTAAAAAAGCTTTGTCTTTTCAATATGTCCTATCCATAAATTGAAAGGACCTATAATTTGGATTTCTTAAAATAAGAAACAAAAAAGACTACTCTCAAGGCTCTGTACAATTACACAAATAAAACAAAACTAGGATGTTTTAACTATGTTAAACAATACCTTTACAAGTTTTCCTGAATTTCCTCCAGGTAAAACTGTCACCACAATCAGTTGAGGTGGTCACATTACTCGTGGGTATTTGGAGCAATGAACTACGAATTAAGATGGCCAGACTCTGAAAACCTAATAACTTTGGTAGTCACTGATTTAATGATTCAAGGCCATTGGTACTATTTTCATTAAAGGATTCTGCAGTATTTATACAAGCAGCCTACTTCTTTTAACAGATAGTACTTAGTCACACTAATTGCATCATTATTTAAATTCTTCTATTAAATAATTTTTACATGAGGTACTTCCATACAAAATGTTATGAAAGTTTTGGTTATTAGCTCCATCTACTCCACACAGAAAAAAAAATGTAACTACCAATAATCTATTCTTTACAAGTACCTATACACAGGGGAAAAGGGATCCGAAATTTAACTCAATAGAAATGATTAAAAGTACACGTCTCACCAGGTGTGGTGGTGCATGCCTGTAATCTCAGCACTTGGGAGGCTTAGGCAGAGGGATCACCTCAAGTTTGAGGCCAGCCTGGGACACATAGTAAGTTCAAGATCAGCCTGAACTACACAGTAAGGCCCTATCTTAATGAATAAATGAATGTACATGTCTCACTGCCCTTTACCCTTAGTGAGGTTTCCTGATTATAGTGAAGTTGTACCCATGTCCTAAAATTTTTGATTTTTGTTAGGCATGGTGGCACACGTCTACAACCCTAGCACTTGGGAGCACTTAGCTCAGCCAGGAGGACTGCCATGAGTTCAAGGTCAGTCCGAACAGTGAGAGGTTCTGTCTCAAAAACAAAACAACAAAAAACCCCTTAAAACTTTAAACTGCTTAAATTCCTTTAAACTGTTGAAATTCTCTAGGAATGTAAGTTACCATTTATAGTAATTTTCTTTTGGAAAACATAACCCAAAAATACTGACAAGACAGAAGAATAGCTTTGTACTCATTCAAGTGAAATATATAGACCCTTCTCTTAATTTTCATGTTAAACCACAACAGGTTTTTTACAAACACACATATAAACTCACTCACTCACTCACACTAGTATGTTACTTGCTGAGAAAGAGTTTAAGGTGTGGAACTAATACAAAAAAATGATGATCCTAATAGTTTACAAGCAGAAATATTTAGCTAATATAACTTCCATTAACAGCTGCTACTGCCCTCAGACTTCCCTAATTCAGAACAAGCATTTACCCCTAAGTGAAAATGTCAGCATTTGCTGTGTCCAGGTATCTAACTTGTATATCTAAGAAGATTGTATATTTTGGTAGGAAATGTCACCAGCCATGACATATAGCAACTAAATTTTAAAGCTCAGTTTATAAGTGTTTACTTTTCCATTTGTTAAAATTCAGAATGTAATTCACTAAGAATACAAATACTGTATTTTATTACAATCTACGTAAAATATATAATAAAGTTACTTTTAAAAAGTTGAGAGGGAGAGGAGCTAAAGATGGCCGATCAGTGAGCAACAAAATACAAAGCCTCCCAGGAGAAACAACTCATATGCCAGAATAAAACATCCTGGAGAGACCCAGACAGAGGGAGATGGATCCTCTTGACACAGGAAGAAATTAAAACATAAAAAATCTCATCAAACATGCAGTCTCGGGGCTACAATTGGAACAGCTAAAATTACTGGACACGGGGTTTTCAGTGTGACCCAAGTTTGCGTTGGCCTGAATTCGCAAATTTGTGCTGGCCAGCAGAGCCGCCCAAACTCATTCTGGCTGCCACTCACAGGAGCCACAGCCCCACTGAAGTCAGGAGTTGGTGAGCCCAACAGAGAGAGAAGCTGGCTAAGGGACTTTCAGTAATCCACAGTCAGTGCTGGGAATGAGACTCCCCCCATCCCCCCGCCGCAAAACACAGGAAGGGCGTGACCAAGTGGGCGACATGTTGGAATCGGGCAGGAGGAGACTGAACTGGGAACAACAGTGACTTCAGTTGGTTGCTCCCTCCCCACAATGGATCTGTGGGATTTGCTTGGACTGGGTCATGCCTCTAGCTGGGACCTAATAAGCCATCCCAAATCGATTCCCTGTGCCTGGCACACACTAACCTAGTGAAGGTGCCTGAAGTTTGGCTAACTCAGTGGGGAGGGGCCAGCACAAACAGCCGCTGCTTACACCTCAGTGACAAGAGCAGACAGGAGAGGGTAGAGGTCCCTCGCCAGCCTGCTTTGGAGGAACTGTGGCCAGCAGGGAAAGGGGCTGGGACCTCCACTATACACCTGTGTGGAGGAGGCCGGGACTATGACAAGAGAGCCAGGAGGAGGCCCCCAGCCCAGAACCCTGAGAGCACTGATCCAGGAGAGGGAAAACAAGGGAGACTGAGGGCAGAAAACATGCAACATCAGACACGGCTTCAATAGACATTAAGAGATGTCTTTGGGACCTTGTAGACAAGCTCAAAACTGAAATATTAAATCAGGTAAAACAAGATAGGAGTAGAGTAATAAAAGAAATGCTAAGCATCTCTCAGGAAGACATAGGTGGAAGAAGGGAGGAACACAAAAAAAGGAGAGAAACATTCTGTAAAGAATATAAAGAAAATATA